>APFE031433738.1:215515-255561 GCA_000404065.3 Pinus taeda
AGTCAAGAGTCAATAAAGCCCATATTAATATTTGTAAGTGGTTAACCCACAATTAATGGAGGGACCACAGTTAGTTGCAAATGGGCGATAGTATTAGATAAAGGGTAAATGGGCGGTAGTATTAGATAGATGGTATTAATAAAACCCACGGTATTGGCCCGTGGTATTGCATGTATGAGTCATATATAAAGGATAGAGACTCCCTGCGAGGAGTATCGTGTCTTGTTTTGTAATCGAGCTCTGCTCTATTGGAGGTTGCCCCCTCGAAGAGGCCTGTGAACATTTCTCTCTGAGTAATAAAATCATTGCTATTCTGTGTTCTGGGTATATTTTCTTCGCATATTCTGTGTTCTGGGTATCTTTTCTTCGTGTATTCTCTGTTCGGTATTACTTTGCAGGTTAAGAAGCATAACAAAACTATTGATGGACAAAATTTTGTGTTCCTGGTAAACAGGCATAGATTGAAGGTATATTTTCATCCCCTTACTAAAGGAGATTTCATGCAACAAGTCCAACTGATGCAAGATATTTCTCTTATAGATGTATTAAAGAATTACATGGATAAATTGCAGTTTAACCATAGAAATTTAATGCTTCATGAGAGAAGAGGCGAAACACATAAAAGCATGAAAGAATACAAGAGACTTGATAATAGAGTTTGTCCAAATTGGACTACGTCTCCGGGCCTTGCTCAATCAATGGGGAGGCCTTCATTCATTAAGTGGCATGAGAAAGATGAGTACAATCAACATTTACAAAAAGGAGTCCTATACCTCCAATCTGGAAAATGGCCAAAAAATGTAGAGCTCTGTTGCAGAAACTGGAATCACCATTGATTTCTTGTCGCCGAGAGGTGCAAAATTGATATAAAACTTGCCCAATTCTAACACTGGACCAAAACTAACCCCCTGGAAAATGTGCTTAGGCAAGGTTCTGCCCCTATCATAGGTTTGCTCACAGTTTTGCCACTTGCAAGTCATATGTCTCAAAATGCGTGCTTGCTCCTCCCCCCGCCACACTGTGCATAAGTGTTTAAATATAAATTGGTGGGCAGATAGTCCAAACGAGGACCATAGGGCACAATGGAAAACATGGAATTTGGTTGAGGAGGGGTCAGGGGATCAAATCTTGCCCCTCCGAAATTAACATACATATGCATTTTTTATTTATTTGACCTTTGGGCACGCTCCACTATTTTGGTGGCTCGCGCCCCATTTTCGCCAACGGTTTTGTGTTACAGGTGAGGTGGAGGGGCGGTGGGGTTGACAGCCTGTGACCCCCCCACCTTAAATACATGTTGGTTCTAGTGGGTGCCAAGGGTGGTGGGGTCATGACTGCCCACCCCAAATTAACTTTGAATTTTGGTTATGGTTCTAGGGGTGGCAACGTAATGGTTGCCTGCCCCATATTTTCATATTTTTTTTATTTAAAAATAAATAACCACCCCTATTTAAAATTTTTCCGGAACCTTAGGCATATTAGACAAATTAACAGACCCACAATTTCGACTAGAAAACTAGCCAGATTCTAGTGCTGGATTCTTGCCAAATTGCGCCCTCCTTAAGCCTGCCACATGGGTAAGTAAACCCACAACTTTGACTGCTTCTATCTTCTTCATACACACTCATATTGGAGTTTCGTTCACATCATTGGAATCAGGGTGATGAGCACTTCGATCTAATGCCAAGTTAATCGACTTTCTACCACTTTGAATTTTGAGCCTTTTTCATGCCCCCTGGTGTCTAGAGATCTACCTAGATCAATCCTCCCCATTGAAGAGCTTTTGGACTGCCAAAAGCTTTATCAGTCAATTGGCAAGTGAGGGAATTGTTCCCTCACTCTTTCTTTTCCAGCCATTTTTCCTTGCTAGGGTGCATCCCCTTGAAACCAACTCGAAGGTATTCCACACCTCCCCATCATGAATTCCTGGTTCTTCTGTCAAGGATGATATCTTCAGGAAACTCATCGAGATACTCTGGTGCAAACTCATTAACTATAGGAACTGATTCCACCTCTTTGGTGTCCATACTCAATGGTGGCTCATAAAGCTTTAAGTTTTCCACATTCACTATGGAGTATGTTTTCATATATGTCGGAAAATCGAGACAAAAGGCATTGTTTCCAATCTTCTCCAAGATGGTGAATGGACTATACGGGATTGGTCACGATTTCTTCCCTTCTCCCTTCATTCTATCCTTGCTGATATGGAACCACATTTTTTTGCCCACTTCAACTCGATGTTTTTCATGTTGAGCCTTGTACCAGGCTTTACTTTTCTCCAACAGCTCCTATACTACTTGGTGAAACAACTGGGTCCATTGAATGAACCACTGCACTTTTTCCTTGTCATCACATCCACTGGAGTCATCTTCCCTTCCAAAGACCATATCAAAAGGATCTTTGGGTAGGTAGCGAAAACATGTCTCAAATGGTGAATGATGCATAGATGAGTGCACTGCACAATTATAGGAATGCTGCACATATGGAAGATGTTCATCCCACAACTTAGGATGTTTTCCACAATAGCCTCACAACAAGTGTACCATGGGGTGGTTGACAACATCTGTCTATCTGTTGGTTTGTGGATGAAATGTCGTACTTCTTTTCAACTTGGTGTCCATCATCTTCCACAAGCTGGTCCAAAAATCTATAAGAAAGCGAGAGTCCCGATCTGACACAATCGATGTGGGCAACCCAAAATGGACCTAAACATGCTGAAAGAAAAGATAAGCAGTCTCCTCTACAGTGATCTTCTTTTTACAAGGCATTAAAATACACATCTTACTAAAACAGTCAACGACGACATACAAATAGTCATGACCTTTTGTAGACAAAGGCAAACCTCCTACAAAATCCATTGACACACTTTCCCATGGACGACTTGGGATAGAGAGTGGTGTGTGGAGCCCAAGTTTTATATTAGAGGGCTTTGAAACAGAACACATCACACATCCCTTTACATAGCGAGTCACAATGTTCTTCATATGAGGCCAAAGGAAAAATCTTTGTACATGACACAAAGTTTTTTCAACACCAAAATGTCCAGACACAAGGGAGGTGTGAGCCTCCCGGATTACATGTACCCTTTCCCTCGTGGGTATGCACAATTTGCCAAGGTGATACAACAGTTTCCCCTACAAGTGATAGTTTTCCACCTGTGAACCATGGGTTAGTTTTGCATAAATATCCTTAAAGTCATCATCGTTAGCATATTGTTCAGTATAAATTTCAAAAGATAACGAAGCATTATGAAAAATAATAGAAGCAGAAATAGGAGGGCAAGATAGAATATCGACCACTTTGTTTCTAGTTCCCTTCCCTTCTTATTCTTTATTACTAGATGAAACTGCTGAAGAAAACCCATCCACCTGAAATGACAAGCTTGTTGCAACTTGGTTTGTGACTGAAGATACTGCAAGGGATGATTATCCATATGGATGATGGTCTCCTTGTTGATTAGGTAGTGTTTCCACTTTTTCACACTTTGTACCAAGGCATATAACTCCTTGTCATAAGTGGGATAGTTTATCACAGCCTAAGAGAATTTCTATGAATGGTAACATATCATCTTCTTTTGCTGCATCAGTACAGCCCCAATGGCATATCCACTGGCATCTTTGTTGATCTTGAATGGCTGCTGGAGATCTACTAAGGCCAAGACCGGTGCAGTGCTAATCTTTACTTTCAATGCTTCAAAGGAATTATGCTAATTTCCTCCCCATTAAAAGAATTTATTTACACTTTTCAGTGTGTGTAAAGGTGTTGTAGTAATAGAGAAATTGGTAATAAATCTCCTCCAATATTGTACTTCACCCAAAAAGTTGCGAACCTTGGTTACACTAGTAGGCTTAGGCCAATTTACAATTGCTTCAACTTTAGAAGGATCAATTTTTAATGGACCATGACCAACAATATGACCTAGGTAAACCAAAGAGGTTTTCCCAAACTCACACTTCGACAATTTTACATAGAGTTTTTCTTTTTTCAATACATCAAGCACTTTCTTCACATGGCATACATGTTCATTCCAAATTTTACTAAAGACAAGAATATCATCTAGATATACAAGAAAAAATTCATCAATGAAATTCCTAAAGAGATCATTCATGACCCTCATGAAAGTGGTTGTAGCATTGCAAAGTTCGAATGGCATCACCATCCATTTGAACAACCCCTATTTGGTCTTGAAGCCAGTTTCCACACATCCTGCTCTGCAACTCGGACCTGGTGATAACCACTACGAAAACCCAATTTGGTGAAATAGATAGCATTCTTTAATTGATCTAGTAAGTCATCAATGCACGGGAGAGGGTAATGATTTTTCACCGTGATTTTGTTTAGTGCTCGGTAATCCACGCACATCCTCCATGTGCCATCTTTCTTCAACACTAAGATAATCGGTGAGCCGCATGGAGAAGTTCTCAGCTTGATGACCCCTTGGTTCAATAGTTCCTGCACCTTATTTTTGATCTCCTCCATCTCGATAGTCGATATCCTGTACATGCCAATATTTCATAAAGAAGCGTCATGCTGCAAATGGATCTCATGTTGGATTTCTCTCTTTGGAGGTAATCCCCTTGGTTCCTGAAACATCTCATAATAGTTAGAAATTAATTCACATAATTCCTTTTTATGCATATGATCACAACCATGGAAAGCATCAGATAATTCTACATCTTTCTCCCTTACAACCATAAGCATGCAACCCTTATTGGAATTCACCAACGTCTTCATTTGTTCTACACTTACAAGGTTGGCATTGATTTTAGTTTGATGAGCCCTTACAATATATTCTACCCCATATTTTGTGATTTGGTATTTGTTTTCATGACGGAAGAAGATTTCTTTTCTATCATATAGATATGGACTCGTTAACACCATGCCACAGATATCCAATGGTATCACATCAAGTTCTACCTCATCCACTAACTTAGAAGCGATCACAAATTTAACCTTTCACCACTTAGTTACATTTAATTATTCTTTATCATGTATCCATCCAAGCGGGTAAGGTTTTGGATGTGCTTTGGTTTCCAAGCCTAACTTCTTTACCAAGGGCTCTGAAATTAAATTTTCTTGGGATCCGATATCAAATAGAGTTTCCACTTTTGGATGATTTATGACAGCTCAAATATGAAATAGCTCAATTCTCTTTCGTTAATTAGGAAGAGACTCATCTATTGAACTAGTGCCTTCATGTGATTCAGAATTAACATGAGGTGCAAGAGTACCTTTTTTTTTTTCCTACTATTGTGATCAATGCTTCATCTTTGGAATCAGATCCAAGGTCTTGCTACACAGTTGCCATTGTTTTCTACTTTCCTTTGCCTTCATACTTCTTTGGTCTCTTTTCCAAGTATAATTTCCAATAATGATCATAGTCATGACCTTCCTTTTTATAGTAAGTACAATAAGGCCTTTCTCCTTCATCTTTCTTGGTTGATGCCGTCCTCTTCTCCTTTTCCTTTTCTTTCACTTTGGGTTTTCCATTTGGAGGTTTGAAAGGTGGTTTATTGGAATGATCATCTCTTTCATTTTCCCCCTATTCTCAAGATGAATGGCCTTTACACTAGCTGAGTCAATAGTAGTTGGTTCAAACAATAATAATGAATGTCTAATGTAACTATGTAATGATCCAATATACTTAGTTACTACTTCACGTGGGTCAAGTGCAATGCCCAAATTAAGTTCTTGTTTTCTAAACTCCTCGGTAAAGCATTGAAAATCCTTACCTCTACCTTGCCTTAAGTATTTCCAATCCATTAAGGATTTTTTCTTATAACCCAAGGGATAAAATTGTTCCTTTAATGTAGAAATGAAACTAGGCCACAAGGAAAGAGGATTACCCACACTCTCACTGCTTCGCAATTTTCTCTCCCACCAGATGAGAGCAGTGCCACTTGGCCGAAGAGAGGCCAACTGAACCTTTGCCTTGTCCTCTTCGATCTGTTGAATCCTGCAGTAGATTTCAATCTACCTAATCCAGTTATTAAGATTTTCTACATTACTTTCACCGTTATACATGGGAAGATCAAATTTGACATCTAATCTAAAGAAAGGTTTCTTAGATGTATCCCTTGAATTTCTATGATGATGGTGATGAGAGGAAGAAGAGCTTTCACTCGTGGAAGGAGAAGGAGGGGGTTATTCTCCACCATTTCCATGCACTAAACCTTATTCTTTTAGATTTCTCTCTTCTACTTTCTCCAGCCTTGAAAGCAACTGATCGACCTTTTATGCGATTGTATAGAAGGTTTTGTGGTAGTTGCGCTCCTCTTCATAATGAGCCTCTTCATCTGCCATGTTTCTCCTTCGATGTGCACGCCCCGCTTCAAGATCGAAAGACTTTAGCTTCCCTTTTCCTCTTCAGAGCTTGTTTCTTGTTAGCATACAAATATGCAATTCACATCTACAAAGACCTACTCTGATACCACTTGATCCAGGATCTTTCGCTTATAGATGTATTAAAGAATTACATGTATAAATTGTAGCTTAACCATAGAAATTTCATGTGCACATGAGAGAAGAGGAGAAACACATAAAAGCACAAAATAAGACAAGAGACTTGATAACGGATTTCGTCCAATTTGGACTACATCTCTGGGCCCTGCTCAATCAATGGGGAAGCCTTCATTCATTAAGTGGCATGAGAAAGAAGAGTATAATCAACATTTACAAAAAGGAGTCTTATACCTCAAATCTGGAACATATCTGAAAAATGGAGAGCTCTGTTGCACAAACTGGCTTCACCATTGAGTTCCTGTCGTTGAGAGGTGCAAAATCGGTATAAAACTTGCCCAATTCTGACACTGGACCAAAACTGACCCCGTAGAAAATGTGCTCAAGCAAGGTTCTGCCCCCTGTCACAGGTTTGCTCACAATTTCGCCACCCGCAAGTCATCTATCTCGAAATACGTGTGTGCTCCTCCCCCCCTCCGCACTGTGCACAAGTGTTTAAATATAAATTTGTGGGCAGATAGTCCAAAGGAGGACCATTGGGTGCAATGACAAACATGAAATTTGGTTGAGGAGGGGTTGGTGGATCAAATCTTGCCCCTCCCAAATTAACATACATATGTATTTTTTTTATTTGACCATTGAGTGGTAGGTCCATTGTTTTGGTGGTCCACGCCCCATTTCAGCCATCAGTTTTGTGCTAAAATTGAGGTGGAAGGGCAGCGGGGTTAACATCCTTTTCCCCCCCACCATAAAGACATGTTGGTTCCGATGGGTATGGGGGTGGCGGGGTCACGGCCGCCCACCCTAAATTAACTTTGAATTTTTGTTATGGTTCTGAGGGTGGCGGGGTCATGGCTGCCTACCCCATGTTTTCATATTTATTTTTTGTAAAAATAAATAACCACCCCTATTTAAAAAATTTCCAGAACCTTAGGCATATTAGAAAAATTAACGGACCCACAATTTCTCCTGGAAAACTGGCTAGATTCCAGTGTCGAATTCTTGCCAAATTGCACCCTCCTTAAGCCTGCCACATGGATAAGTCAACCCACAACTTTTACTGCTTCTATCTTCTTCATACATAATCGGATTGGAGTGTCGTTCACATGAATCAGGGCGATGAGAACTTCGATCTGATGCCAAGTTAATCAACTTTCTGCCACTTCGAATTTTGAGCCTTTTTCATGCCCCCTGGTGTCTAGAGATCCACCTAGATCAATCCTCCCCATTGAAGAGCTTTTGGACCGCCAAAATCTTTATCAGTTAATTGGTAAGTGATGGAATGTTTCCCCCACTCTTACTTTTTCCAGCCATTTTGCCTTGATAGGGTGCATCCCCTTGAGACCAACTCGAAGGTATTCAACATCTCCCCATCGTGAAGTCCTGGTTCTTCTGTCAAGGATGATATCTTCAGGAAACTCATTAAGATACTTTGGTGAAAAATCATCAACTATAGGAACTGATTCCACCTCTTCGGTGTCCATAATCAATGGTGGCTCATAAAGCTTTAAGTTTTCCACATTCACTATGGAGTACATTTGCATATATGTCGGCAAATCGAGACGAAAGGCATTATTTCCAATCTTCTACAAGATGGTGAATGGACCATACTTGATTGGTTGCAATTTCTTCCCTTCTCCCTTCATTCTTTCCTTGCTGATATGGAACCACACTTTGTCACCCACTTGAAATTGATGGTCAACTCTGCGTTTGTCATGTTGAGCCTTGTACCAGGCTTGAATTTTCTCCAATTGCTTCTGTACTGCTTGGTGAATCAACTGGATCCGCTGAATGAACCACTGCGCCTTTTCCCTGTCATCACGTCCATGGGAGTCATCTTCCCTTCCAAAGACTATATCAAAAGTATCTTTTGGTAGGTATCCAAAACATGTCTCAAATGGAGAATGATGCATAGATGAGTGCACTGCTCGATTATAGGAATGTTGCAAATATGGAAGATGCTCATCCCACAACTTAGGATGTTTTCCACAATAGCCTCGCAACAAGTGTACCAGGGTGTGGTTGACAACGTCTGTCTGTCCATCAGTTTGTGGATGAAGTGTCGTGCTTCTTTTCAACTTGGTGTCCATCATCTTCCACAAGCTGGTCCAAAACTCTACGAGAAAGTGAGAGCCCCGATCTAACACAATCGATGTGGGCAACCCAAAATGGACCCAAACATGTTGAAAGAAAAGATAAGTAGTCTGCTCTGCAGTGATCTACATTTTACAAGGCATTAAAATACACATCTTACTAAATGGTCAACGATGGCATACAAATAGTCGTGACCTTTTCTAGACAAAGGAAAACCTCCTACAAAATCCATCGACACACTTTCCATGGAAGACTCGGAATAGGGAGTAGTGCGTAGAGCCTGAGTTTTCGATTAGAGGGCTTTGAAACAGAACACATCACACATCCTTTCACATAGCAAGTCACAATGTTCTTCATATGAGGCCAAAAGAAAAATATTTGTACATGACACAAAGCTTTTTCAACACCAAAAGTCTAGACACAAGGGAGGTGTGGGCCTCTTGGATTACATGTACCCTTTCCCCCATGGGTATGCAAAATTTACCAAGGTGATACAACAGTTTCCCCTGCAAGTGATAGTTGTCCACTTGTGAACCATGGTTTAGTTTTGCATAAATCTCCTTAAAGTCATCATTATTAGCATATTTTTCAGCATAACTTTCAAAAGATAACAAAGCATTATGAAAAATAACAGAAGCAGAAATAGGAGGGAGAGGTATCATATTGGCCACTTTGTTGCTAGTGCCCTTCTTATACTTTATTACCAGATGAAACTGCTGAAGAATACCCATCCACCTGAAATGACGAGCATGATGCAACTTGGTTTGTGAATGAAGATACTACAAGGGCTAATGATCCGTATGGATGATGGTCTTTTTGCCGATCAGGTAGTGTTTCCACTTTTTCACACTCTGGACCAAGGCATATAAATCCTTGTCATAAGTGGGATAGTTTTTCATAGCCTAAGAGAATTTCTCTGAATGGTAACATACCAACTTATTTTTTTGCATCAGTACAACTCCCATGGCATATCCACTTACGTCTATCTCGATCTCGAATGGCTGCTGGAGATTTGGTAAGGCCAATATCGGTGCAATGCTGATATTTTCTTTCAATGCTTCGAAGGACTTCTGTTGCTTTCCTCCCCATTGAAAGACTTTCTTTACACTTTTCAGTGTGTGTAAAGGTGCTACAATAATAGAGAAATTGGCAATAAATCTCCTCTAATACTTTACTGCACCCAAAAATCTGCGAACCTCAGTTACACTAGTAGGCTTAGGCCAATTTACAATTGCTTCAACTTTAGAAGGATCAATTTTTAACTGACCATGACCAATAATATGACCTAGGTAAACCAAAGAGGTTTTCCCAAACTCACACTTTGCCAATTTTACATAGATTTTTTCCTTTTTCAATTCATCAAACACTTTCTTCACATGACATACATGTTCATTTCAAATTTTACTAAAGAGAAGAATATCATCTATATATACAAGAACAAAATCATCAATGAAAGGCCTAAAGAGATCATTCATGACCCTCATGAAAGTGGCTGGAGCGTTGCAAAGTCCGAATGGCATCCCCATCCATTTGAACAACCCCTGTTTGGTCTTTAAGGCAGTTGTCCACACAGCGTGCTCTGCAACTCAGACCCGGTGATAACCACTATGAAAATCCAATTTGGTGAAATAGATAGAATTCTTTAATTGATCTAGTAAGTCATCAACGCACGGGAGAGGGTAACGATTTTTCATCATGATTTTGTTTAGTGCTCGGTAATCCACGCACATCCTCCATGTGCCATCTTTCTTCGGCGCTAAGACAATCAGTGAGCCACACAGAGAAGCGCTCGGTCTGATGACCCCTTGGTTCAATAACTCCTACATCTGCTTTTTGATCTCCTCCATCTCAATAGTCAACATCTTGTACATGCCAATATTTGGTAAAGGAGTGTCATGCTGCAAATGGATCTCATGTTGGATTTCCCTCTTCGGAGGTAATCCCCTTGGTTCCTAAAACTTCTCATCATAGTTAGAAATTAATTCACATAATTCCTTTTTATGCACATGATCACAACCATGGAAATCATCGGATAATTCTGCATCTTTCCCCCTTACAACCATAAGCATTCAACCCTTATTGGAAATCACCAACCTCTTCATTTGTCCTGCACTTACAAGGGTGGAAATGACTTTAGTTTGATGAGCCCCTACAATATATTCTACGTAATCTTTCGTGATTTGGTATTTGTTTTCATGACGGAAGAAGACTTCTTTTTTATCGTATAGATATGGACTTCCTAACACCATGCCATGGATATCCAATGGTATCACATCAATTTCTACCTCATCCACTAACTTAGAAGCAATAAAAATTTAACCTTGCACTGCTTAGTCACATTCAAGTTTGCTTTATCATGTATCCATCCAAGTGGGTAAGGTTTTGGATGTTCTTTGGTTTCTAAGACTAGCTTCTTTACCAAGGACTCTGAAATTAAATTTGCTTGGGATTCGGTATAATAGAGTTTCCACTTTTGTATGATTTATGACAACCCTAATATGAAATAGCTCAATTCTCTTTCGTTCATTAGGAAGAGACTCATCTATTGAACTAGTGCGTTCATGTTATTCAAAATTAACATGAGGTGTTAGAGTACCTTTTGTTCCTACTACTGTGATCAATGCTTCATCTCCAGAATCAGATCCAAGGTCTGTCTACACAGTTGCCACTATTTGCTACTTTCCTTTTCCTCCATACTTCTTTGGTCTCTTTTCTAGGTACAATTTCCAACAATGATCATCATCATGACCTTCCCTTTTTGCAGTGAGTGCAATAAGGCCTTTCTCCTTCATATTTCTTGGTTGATGTCGTCCTCTTCTTCTTTCCCTTTCCTTTCACTTTAGGTTTTCCATTTGGAGGTTTGAAAGGTGGTTTCTTGAAATGATCATCTCTTTCATTTTTTCCCCTATTCTCAAGATGAAGGGCCTTTACAGTGGCTGATTCAATAGTAGTTGGTTCAACAATAATAATGAATGTCTAATGTAATTATGTAATGATCCAATATACTTAGTTACTAATTTAGGTGAGTCAAGTGGAATGCCCAAATTAAGTGCTTTATTTCTAAACTCCTTAGTAAAGCTTTGAACATCCTGACCTCTACCTTGCCTTAAGTATTTCCAATCCATTAAGTATATTTTCTTATAACTTAAGGGATAAAATTGTTCCTTTAATGTAGAAATGAAACTAGGCTATGAGGAAAGAAGATTACCCACACTCTTACTGCTTCGCAATTTTCTCTCCCACCAAACGAGAGCAGTGCCACTCAGCGAAAGAGAGGCTAGCTGAACCTTTGACTCGTCCTCTTTGATCTATTGAATCTTGCAGTAGATTTCAATCTGCCTAATCTAGTTACTAAGCTTTTTTTACATTACTTTCACCAGTATACATGGGAAGATCAAATTTGACATCTAATTTAAAGAAAGGTTTCTTAGATGTATCCCTTGAATTTCTATGATGATGGTGATGAGAGGAAGAAGATCTTTCACTCGTGGAAGGAGAAGGAGGGAGTTCTTCTCCACCATTTCTATCCACTAAACCTTGTTCTTATGGATTTCTCTCTTCTACTTTCTCCAGCCTTGAAAGCAACTAATCGACCTTTTTTGCCATTGTACAAAAGTTTTTGTGGTAGTTGCACTCCTCTTCATAATGAGCCTCTTCATCTGCCATGTTTCTCCTTCGACGTGCATGCCCTGCTTTGGGATTGAAAGACTTTAGCTTCCCTTCACCTCTTTAGAGCATATTTCTTGTTAGCATACAAACATGCAATTCACATCTACAAAGACCTTCTCGGATACCACTTAATCCAAGATATTTCGCTTATAGATGTACTAAAGAATTACATGGATAAATTGCAGCTTAACCATACAAATTTAATGTGCACATGAGAGAAGAGGAGAAACACATAAAAACATGAAAGAAGACAAGAGACTTAACAACAGAGTTTGTCCAAGCTGGACAACATCTCTAGGCCCTACTCAATCAATGGGGAGGCATTTATTCATTAAGTGGCATGAGAAAGAAGTGTACATCGACATTTACAAAAAGGATTCTTATACCTCCAATCTGGAAAATGGCCAAAAAATGGAGAGCTTTGTTGCAGAAACTGGCATCACCATTGATTTCCTGTCATCATGAGGTGAAAAATCGATATAAAACTTGCCCAATTCTGACACTGGACCAAAACTGACCCCTGGAAAATGTGCTCAAGCAAGGTTCTACCCCCTGTCACAGGTCTGCTCATGGTTCCGCCACCTACAAGTCCTCTATCTCTAAATGCATGCATGCTTCTCCCCCTCACCACATTTTGCATAAGTGTTTAAATATAAATTAGTGGGCGGATAGTCCAAAGGAGGACCGTTGGGCACAATGGCAAACATGGAATTTGGTTGAGGAGGTGTCGGGGGATCAAATCCCGCCCCTCCCAAATTAAAATACATGAGCATTTTTTTTTATTTCACCATTGGGTGGCGGGTCCACTATTTTGGTGGCCCGCACCCCATTTTTTCCATCGGTTTCGTGTTAAAGGTGAGGTGGAGGGACAGCAGGGTTGACAACCCATGCTCCCCACCATAAATACATGTTGGTTCCGATGGGTACTGGGGGTGGCGGGGTCATGGCCGCCCACCCCAAATTAACTTTGAAATTTGGTTATGGTTCCGGGGGAGGTGGGCTCATGTCTGCCCTCCCCATATTTTCATATTTTTTTTATTTAAAAATAAATAACCACCCCTATTTAAAATTTTTCTAGAACCTTAGGCATATTAGACAAATTAATGGACCCACAATTTTTCCCAGAAAACTGGTCAGATTCCAGTGGTCAGATTCCAGTGCCAGATTCTTACTAAATTGCACCCTCCTTAGGCGTGCCACATGGGTAAGTAAACCCACAACTTTTACTGCTTCTATCTTCTTCATACGGACTTGGATTGGAGTGTCGTTCACACTGTTGGAATCAAGGCAATGAGCACTTCGATTTGATGCCAAGTTAATCGAATTTATGCCACTTTAAATTTTGAGCCTTTTTCATGCCCCCTGGTGTCTGGAGATCCACCTAGATCACCAATAGCCATTTGAAAAGGAGTTGGTAGGTGGTAACACCAACCTATTGAATATTTTATTCCTTCTTGTCCTTATTAAAAAAATTAAAAAAAAAAAAAGAAAAAAAAAGGAAAAAAATGATAAGAAAAAGGTATAAAAAGGAAAAAAAAAATCCTATAATTATGAAAATCCATTGAATGACATGATTGTAGAAGGATCAACCTAAAAACTAGCATGTTGGCAGGAAGATCAAAATTTTAATAAAAAGGGAATGTTACTTGATCTTTTAGATATGTTGGTTGCCATCAAGAAGAAGCAGGTTCACAAAACCGAGCACTTACCCAAGTTTGGGGTAACTAGCATGGAAATTTTTATTCAAGTAAATGCTTACTTCCCACTGAAATTACTTTTTCCTGCACCAGTGTAGGCAGATTTCAAGGTAAAAACTTTGCCTTTCTTCTATCTCCCATTTCGAAAATTGCCACTAGTTTCTTTTCTAAAATCCCCAATGTATTACCTTCCTCTTTCTTCTAAGAAAACTATCCTTGCCCGATTTCGTAAAATCCCTCTTTTCCCTTGAATTTTTTTCCACATCCTATTTTGTTTATCCCCCTTGATGATATTGTTTCTGGAATCACTGCTGTAATGTTCCTTCCCATTTAATTTTTTTTTTACCCCCTTCCCACTTCTTTATTCCCTCATAAATTGATTGCAGAATTTAATGTAGTGAATTCATAAGGCATGCTCGTGAAACACCAAAGGATGGAAAATAAACATTTCTTTTATATTGAGGCAAAAAAATTTAGTCCAGTTACAGAATTGTGTTCTATCGGAAATTTTTTTGTTTTGGTGAAAGTCCCTACTGCAAGACACGCAGTGCAAGCAGGTTTAGTGCAGGAACGTAGCCAAGTGTGAAAGCAAGTGTAAAATAAAATTCACATAGTCAAGGAGTGCCTTATAAAGGATGTTTATGGATCTTTCGTTTCCTACACATGAGTATTGATATATCATAGCATTGCATGTTTCAATTAATACTTTGTTTCATCATTTACTGACTTAGGAAATTTTTGTAAAGTGCAAGGTGTATAGGGTTCTAAAATCTAATTTTTTTAATAAGTGCTAAAGTATGTCTTGATTAAATTACGAGGCAGACTGTGGGATAGTACTGTTTTCCAATAGCCTGTATGTCTTGATTAAATTACGAGGCAGACTATGGGATAGCACTATTTTCCAATAGCCTGTATTCACCTTCCTTGAAATAATTTCGCATTTCTTGTTCATTATTACCTTACCCCGTAACCCGATCATTGTATTTGTTAGGCATCCACCACATAAACCTCCACTACACCCAATCATTATGACTCACCTGTAGCGGGTTGATATGAATCTGCACCTAATACAAAGATTTGGTTTCATCATGATCGGGTGAGTGGGAATGAAAAGAAGGAGGGTGACGAACCTCCAGCATAAAGCTCTTGTCAAGTGTTGGTGTCACTCGCTCGAATTCTTTCGAGGTTGTGATCAGAAAGGGTGAAGTGCAGTTTGACATGGCACCTGTAAGGAGTGAGTCATTGTCTTTGTAGGAGATTGAGAAAACCACAGAATACTGGAATAGTCTTGCACTATTGCAAGAATTCGGGTTCCTACCATTTTTACAAAAGTTTGACGGGTTTGACATGGTTGTGGTACTGGAGTTCGCGAAGACATTCAAAGGAGGCTGAGTCAGGGTTGGCTCATTGAAGTTTGAAGTCACAGAGAAGTATATTACACAAGCTATAGGCTTGCCACTTACAGGGGAGAATTGGTTTAAAAAGGAACGACTTAGGAGGAAACAATGGCACCAATTTATGGTTGACAAGAAGCTTAAGTTTGACTGGAGGAAGGGACTTCCTCAGAGTGCCATGATCGAGAAGTGGCGAGACCTCCTGTTCATACCGCAAGAATTCATGACTGGTGAGGGACGTTACACATTGGCATTCATATATCACCTTTGGTTGTTGCTGCACTTCGAGTCGGGAAAATTGATTAATTTCCTGTACTACCTACTCAGAAGTATTGAGAAAATGGCGAATGGAATGCAGAGTGGGAACACAAGTTGCAAGAAAGCTATACCATCATGGGCTTATCACGATCCTGGTCAAGAAGAAGCTGGAAGAAAAAGGAGTAACTTGGGGGGAATTCTTTAAATAGTTTCGAGCAAGGAGTGTAGGGAAGTCTGCTAGCACGAGTACAAGTAAGAAAAGAAAATTAGAGGCATCGTCTCCTACCGAGTAAAAAGGTGAAATGACACAGGTGCAAGGAGGGAGGAAGACTGTAAAAAACTCTCCACCCTCAGCTAAGAAGAGAAAGACCAGAACCTCGGTGAGGAAGAAGACAGTCTCTCAAGGGATGAACCAGTTGAGCTCTTCAATTATAATTAATGAATCACCCCAAGTTTCCCCAAAAGTTCATAACCTTTTAGTGCCTATAGATGCATCACCACACACCATGGAAGATGAAGAGAACATGGAAGACGACATATTGTTGTCAACTTTTTTCGATAGATTAAGGAAGAGGAGGACGACACTGAGTATAGGTGAAGTCCAAGAAGAGGGTCATGAGGATGAAGAGGAACATCATATAGAGACCCTCCATAATTACAGTGAACTGGACATTGAAACCCTTAATGATTTTGAGGAACGGGTACTAAATCCCCTGTTGTTTTAGAAAAATGGGGTACTGAAGCCGCTGCTATTTTAGAAAGACAAGGTACTGAAACCCCTGCTGGGTCAAATGGACAAAGCACTGAATCCCCTTAGGAACTGGAAGAACAGGTCATTGAAAACCTTGATGAATTGAGTGCATAAGGTACTAAAACCCTTGGCACGAAGGTTTTGGAGGGCATAAAAACCCTCGGTGATAAGGAAACCCAAAGCGTAGAAACCTTCAATGACGTCATAATGCATACATTGGACGAACTTGACCTTGACAATGATGGGACCTGTTTTGAGTCCATTGTAGAGAAGAAATTTACACCTGAAGACCTGAGCACAAAACTCTCCACTCTCTACCAAAACAGCGAATAGTAGATTTTGAGCAGCAAGTTCATGAGCTGGAGGCTTTGCGCTAGGTCATCAAGGAGCAACATTGGCAGAAGAAAAGCGAGGTAGAGCTACTTGTAGAGGTAAAAAGGCAGAAGCAGCAAGTAAAGGTATGGAAGTATCGGGCTTCCAAATGCTACAAATGCCTCAAGAAGGTGACTAATCATCTGAGAAGAGCCCAAGGTAAAAAACCAAAGATAGTGAAAGTAGGAATAAGAATTGAAGTTTAGGATTGAGAGCTGGACACTCATTTTTTGAGGATTTTGCAGAAGGTAAAATGTTGTGTGAAGACACACAACAAATTAGGTATGGGAGGATATTTGTGTCCAAAATTGCTCTATTTTTACCCCATTCCTATAAACATTAACCTCTATTTTATCTTGACTTAAACCTCTCTTTCCTGCACTAGTCCAAGATAACTACCTATTCTACATATGCTTCGTATCTTACATTAAGATTTATTAATAATTTTTACATAGATTTCATGCCTATTAAGTACCTCGTGTAACTTATGTTAACTTCCTAGAAGTAATTGAGAAACTAAGTGTTAATTATGAGTTAGCATGATCAGTGCAGGAAGATTGCTGCACCGCCAATGATGATTGTTTCAAGATTTTTGTGAGCTGAATCTTTCCACGCAGACGTTTTGATCCATGACTCCAAGGTCGATTGCTGATTAACTGAGGATGGATATCAGTGGCACACAGTCAGGAATATTTTCTAAGGATGGTCTACGGATAGTGAAGTACACTTTCTATTATAACTGATAGTTGATTTTGTAATGTTTGGTTGTTAGTCTATTCAGCCGAAAGGCCTGAATAGGAAAATGACTGTAATTAGTGGAATATGGCTAAGGCCGAAAGAATGTATAAAATTTAGATTGTAGGTAGAACTAGCTAGCGATCCTTAGGCTGTAATTTCATTTTCTATGTAATTTGGTATCACCCTCGGCTCTGGGTTGGACTTGCACTACTATGCACATTTGTTGATCAAGTAATACAAGGAACTCACCATGTTATTCAGACGTTGTGTTTATTCTATCTTTCATGCGTACTTGAGTGTTGAATCGTCTCATTTCTTCAACGGGAAACAAGTTGGTTGTCTAGGGCCCAGCTAACCCAGCTCATTTACCCTTGTGCTTTTGTAATTTGGAAAGACAGTGTGAATATTTCCCTTTGCAGTTGCGTGGTGTGAATAGTTTTTATATTTACTTCTGAAGTTCTTATTTAAATATTTTTTGTAGTAAAGTGTGAGCAGATCCATTGCTTGGAAGTTGATTGAGTTTATTTCTTTCTTGTAATTCCTTTCTTGAATTTCTTTACTCGTAATTTTGGTCTCGATTTGCTTCTACTTGGATCGTGCAGGAAGCCTATTCCTGTATTAGTGATGTAGTTTCCTGCACTCTGGTTCAATTATTCCTTTCACAACAAATATTGCATTTCTCTTACTGCTTACCATTTTAAGTTGTTTCTGCAAGCAAATATATTATTAATTTCAGTGATCATCCTTAACATTAAGAGTGCATTTATGAAGGATTTGAGAATGATTACATGAATTTATCATAGACACTTTATACTTGCATTCTGTCGCTTATGAACAAAGAATAGAAACATTTTAAGTGGATTGCCGAAGCTACATGATACATGAAGACCACTGAGACTATTACTTTGATTAGTTCGAGTTGATTTCATTTCATGAAGTTTACTTCCATTGCAAGATTTAATTAATTAAAGCATTTCTTTTCCATAGATAATTTATCTCAGAATTTTTTTTGCAATTGCAATTCTTTTCAGCACGTATTTCAATCTTTTCAAAAGTAAATTGGAAATTATGGTGAAGGAAACTCTACCATGGTGCAAGAGCTATTCTCTTGTCACAAAAACAGAGTGCTCTAAGCCCTGAGGCTTACAACACGTCCATAAAGACATAAATATTCAGTAAGGGAGGTAAAATATACTTTTACATAGAGGCATTGTACCTGCACTAGTGCAAGCAGATTGCAATAGTACAAGAATAGGTTGTTTGTGTAGAAGGAATATCAAGAGGAAAACAGATCTCTGCAAGGGCCCACTTGTTAGACTATTAGCCATCTACCTAAATATAAACATAGCATTTCATTCCAACATTTAATATTGCTTCCAAATTGTGTGAAAAATCCTTTACTTGATTTACTTGCAAATTGTTCTTTTACATTCCAGCACTAGAGTTGCTTTGGTGTCAATTACCTTTAAGATTATTTCTTGTCTGATTCTGTAAACATTTTATTTAAGAAGTAGGATTGGGAATAGGAAATGTTCATACCACTTTTGGCATTGCCTGTGCTTCGTCTCTAAGTTTACGAAACCCCGGGGTTGAAAATTAAGTGTTGAGGAGTTTGCTTAAGCGCAATTCATGCACCCATCAGTCTCTTTCGAAATGAAAATTCATGGAAGTTGTCAATAGAATTCCTAATGTGAAATATGTTAATTTACAATAAATATTTGAAGAAGTGGTTGAATATCATGATGCAGTGTTTGAAGAAGAGATTTTGATTACCACTGAAGAGATTGGGAGAGAGAATTCATTTCATGTCACAGATGAGGATGAGGAATAAATTTAAGAAGATGCAAACATGACTAGTTAGGATTATGATCTTGGTGACAATACAGATGATTATGATAATGTTTTGTCACCTCAACTTGTTAGCTTGTCACCAAAACTTTGGTTATATGTATGGTGTAATTTAGTATTAAATGTAATAAAGATTTGAGTATAGGTGTGCTTATTCATTGCTATTTTACTTGTAAATTCATGAATCTAATCATCATTATTTTTTTGGTACATTGTAAACAAAACCTAAGATGTTCAATATTGATTTTAAGTGAATTTCACTTACTATTAAAGGCTAATCATAAACCCATTTGATAACCCTACTATATGTTTGGATTTTGGAGAAATTAATAAATTAAATTATGAGCATTGTCATCATTTAATCCCTGCCAATTTGAGTACAAAATATGGGTTTGTATTTCACTTTTTTACTACTGATTTATGGTTGATTTAATAGAATAAATATCTTGAGTATAGGTGTGCTTATTCACTATTATTTTACTCATAAATTTTGAATCTAATTTTCATTATTCTACTAGTACATTGTATAGAAAACCTAAGCAATCCACTGCTAATTTTAATTTCATCTCACTTACTGTTAAGGTATAATCATAAATCCATTTTATCATCTTACTACATGTTTGGATTTTGGAGCAATTATTGAATTCAATTCCGAGTATTATCATCGTTTAACCACTACTTATTTGAGTGTGAAATATGAGTTTGTATCACACTTATTTAATATTGATGTCATGATATATAAGCAACACTTTAAGGGCTGATTTTAAGTGGCATTTTTTCTTTGACATGGCCACTTAATTTTGAGCACATGCACTAATAAAATATGAGATTCAAACTCATATTAAACTATTGTTCTACTAATTTAAGTTGCTAATTTGTACATTATTGTTTATTTTTATTTTAAGAAATGAAGAAAAAGACTTTAAGGAAAAAAATAGATGATAGTGATCATAATGTTGAAACATTTATAAAATATGAGTGCTTTTGTAGAAAACATGTGACCAAGAATAATGAATATTTATCATCTCTTGGTTTGGAAAACAAGCAAGTTGTAAATCCACTAAGTAGTATATTATTGTTTAATAGTTTTCAAAGAAATTTTATAGGAAAGATATTTATGTATATAAGACATAATAAGATATATTTCTTTTCTTTTATAGGAAATAAAAAGAGTGCAAAGAAAATGCGGAAAAAAAAAGGAAAGGAAAGATATGGTGATACCAACTCATAGAAGCCAACACATTTGTGATTCAAAAAATGTAGCTGGTGAAAGGAATAGTTGTGATGATGTGCAACTTGATATATAGAACATGGTGATGTGCATCTTGGTGATCTCTTAGCAAAAATTCTAAGAGAGATTGTTTAAAAACATGATCAGAGCAAAGGAACAATAAGCATACAAATGATTTATTCAAAATTAAAGGATGTGCTCGAAGTGAAAATCAAAGGATGTGTTTGAAGTGAAATATGCAGAGAACACTATTGATTTACTTGTTGCCACACTTGATGTGGCCAAGGAGCATGCAATTTTGGCTATTGAAAGTCATGAAGAGAGACTACTTGCATCTGGTGTGCCTCAACGTACACTTGCCACATCTATAACTTTTGATGGAACTAGTGGATCAACTAGAAATATTGGTAGTGGTTTAGAATATGTGTCTAATTTTGTCAAAAGACAAAGATTGAGTCAATATTTGTGAATATCTACAGAGAGGAATGCAAAAGAAATAAAATTAAAAGGCAAGAAGAAAATTTTTCTTGAGGTATCAAGAGATGGTGAACCCATTGGGCAAAATGATGCAACATGGGCCTTTGATTTGAGTGTAAGATATAGGGCCCCTTTGTATATTTTCAAATCAAGTTTTGTAGAGTAAGATCCATACATTGTGGAAAATGTTATATGAAAAATGTAAAATGCTTTTGAGACTATTGGTGGAAAAATATCTATAAAATATTAAAAGACAAATATGAAACTTTTGATGAAAATTTTTAGACACAAGATATAGGGCCCCTTTGTAAATTATATGTTCCGAAGAATATTTGGCAAAGAGGAACAAAGGAAAGAGAGCAAGAGATAATGTGAGGGTTGCATATACATTTGGTCGAGGCGGCGTGTAGGCCAAAATGAACAATTTGCAGTAGGTGTATGGATTTTTGCGTCAATTTATGTTGTGTTATTTATTTCAATTTTTTATTGAACTTATTATATATTGAAATAGAAATTGTATTTTAGGTGGAATAAAATAATAGATAATAAGGTGCATAAGATATTGTCAATTATGATATGGCAACATTAGATCCTAGTAAATATAACAATAAGACAAAGTGGAAATCTAGTTTGTCAAAAGAGATTTCACATCCACCTATTAGAATTAGCCTAATAAGAGCCTCTATAGATCATATAAACCCAAATGAAGGGTACCAACATGTAATGAGTTGTATATATGGTCCTAATGGGAAAATTTTGCGATTGGTTTCCTCCGTTAAGCCTATAGTTTCTTCATGGAATGAACATAATTTCATAGATTTGTTGGAAATACTGAGAGGTGGGGTGAATCAATATTTGTTTCTAATTTCTAAGTTATGCCAGTTAATATTTTTATCACAATTAGAAAAGGGCACAAAAATGTGAACAAGAACCAAATAATTTTATTAATAAGATGATGAGGACTCCAATCCTATTTTAGAATAAATTAGGCTTCAATTTGTACAACGAATTCTTCAATTGTTTTCAAGGCTCCAACCTTGAGGGAGGAATCTAATCCTCCTTCAAATACAAGCTCCAACTTGGTCAGAAATTAGGACACCAATCCCTCCAAGCTTCTACTTGGTCAACAATTAGGACTCAAATCCCTCCAAGATTCTACTTGGTCAACAATTAGGACTCAAATCCCTCCAAGTTCTAACTTGGTCAGAAACAAAATTTTGTAAAAGACTTACTTCACAAGAAATCCAGAATGTGTTTAATAGCTACTTCAAAGGTGCATAATAGGTATTATCCAAAATAATATTCTTTACTCTTCAAGATCTATTCAAAACTTCAAAAACTCAAAATGTTCTTTAAGCATACTCCAAAGTACTTCTTCAAGGTCTTTGTCAAAGGACCAGCTCCGAGTTCTTCAATATTTCAACTCTGTCACAAAGTTGTTCTAAACATTGACTAATAGAATACTCTTAATTTCGAACCACTGAAAACATAATTATGTTCACGATAGGTTTGAAATGTCCAGGTCTAAATGCCCCAACTATATTAGGTTTGAATGCTTTAGATAATCAACTACAAGTCTAAAAGTTACAGTGTAAGTCTTAGGTTTGTACCACATTTCTATCGTCGTAAGCTCCTTTGCCTCAAATCCAAGTTTTTCATGCACAAGTCTGCCCAGGTAGGTCTAACATTCAATGGTGCTTCAAGGATGCATTCAACAAGTTTTCTTTAAGTTGTCTTCAAGGGTGCTCTATTAAGATAAGTAGATATGATTCAATGTAAACAAGGTTATATTGCTCCAAAGAATTCTTCAAGAAGAGATTCTGTAGGTGCCTTCAACATTTCTTCTAAAGAAATAATTAATTAAATATATATGATTTAATAATAGTATTAAGTTATAATAAGATTAATCATTAGGCAAATATCTAATACAAGTCTAGGCTCTGTTCTAGAATGAATTTTTTTATGCTTTAGTAACAAACATCAAATTTCATGCCTAAGTGACTATACCTCCAATCACTGAATAACTCTCACAACAACAACATAAGGGTATAATCACTCTCCAAAATCAAACCCCTTGCATATGGAATGCTATAAATATATCTAGGAGTGAGGTAAGTTGGGATTTCTTATCCTTTTACCAATCTTGGGATTGAGATCCACTCTTGATGGGAGGATGAAATCTAAGGATAAGGTATGGAATCTCCAAGGTAGGATAGGATAAGATTAAAATTTTTTATATAAGGTAAATGGTTACAACAAATCCTGGAAGCTTCTGGAAATGGAAGCTTGGGGATTATCTCTCTTTTTCTCGAATTTCTAGAACCAACCCAAGTGCATAGGGGAGAAACATGTAGATGATCAACACAGGCCACAATGGAGCAACTTGTAGGTGAACACAGTCCAACAAGAGGCTAGGGAGTGTTGGTTCTAAAACTGGTTCAGATGATGCAATTTAGGGTAGAAACTCTGAGGAATGAGAGAGTCATGCATAGGGCTTTGTCCAATGATGATGTAAAGGGAGAATAGGATGTTGATTGATATCATTAGAAGGTTGATTGATCATATGAGATAAAATAACCTATAACAATGGTGACAGGCTGATTTGTTTCTATGTTTACATCCTTCAAAGCTACCTTCATCCATAGGATTTGTGTATAACAATATAAAGCGGCTATGTACTTGGCTTCAACTGTGGAAAGAGATATAGACGTTTGTTTCTCGCTAAGCCAAGACACAAGACAATATCTCAAAAATAATGGATTCCCATTGGTAATTTTTCTATCATCAATGCTTCCTACCTAATCTACATCAGTATATGTTATTAAGGTAAGATTTGTGCTCTTAGGATACCACAATCCAAAATCAAGAGTGCCTTTCAAATATATGAGGATTCTCTTTATAGCTAGCATATGAGATTCCCTAGGGGTTGATTGGAATCTTTCCACCATTCCTATTGCCTACATGATGTCTATTCATGAAGCTTTCAAATATAAGAGAGCTCAAATTATTAATCTACAAAGCCTAGCATCCACCATATGAGATTCATCATCCTCACTTAGCTTGTAACCTGTAGTCATAGCTATGATCACAATAGCATATTCTTCCACCCCAAATCGCTTGATCATATCTATAAGATATTTTTTTTATGATATGAACATACCTAATTTGGTTTGAGTTACTTGAAGTCTAAGAAAGTAGGATAACTCACCAATCATCAACATTTCAAACTCTTTTGACATATTTTAGGAAAATTCATGATTCATCTCATCGTTATTGATGATAAAAATCAGGTCATCAATGTACATAAGTGTGATTAGCAAGTTGTCTTTATCTATCTTCATGTAAATATTACTTCCAAAAACTCCTCTTTTGAAGCCTTGTTGTTGAGGATAATGATCAAGTATAGAATAACAAGCTCTTGGAGCTTGTTTTAATCCATACAAAGCCATTTTCAATTCGCAAACAAAGTTTTTTCCTTCTACTAATTCGAACCCTTCTAGTTGTTCCATGTAAAATTATTCCTTTATGTCATAATTTAGAAATATCAATTTTATGTCCATTTGATAAACTTTGAATCCTTTTGAGCAAGAAAATTCCAAACAAACTTGTATAGATTCTAATCGAGCTAGAGGCAAAGGTTTCTTCAACATCAATTCCTTTATTTTTAAGAGTACCCCTTGCACAGAAAACTTGCTTTGTTTATGATGATATGTCCCTCATTCATATTTTTCTTGAAACCCCACATGGTGTGGAAAATCCATGCTTGCAATAACTGGAAACGAATCTTCTAATTGATGTAGTTTATTTGTCTTTAATTAATTAATTTGATGGAAAATAATGAATAGCTCACTATTGTAATCTTCACAAAATTAAATAAACTATGAAAAATTTAAACTAGAACTGTGAAATTCATGCACATAATTAACACAGTTATTTTGGACTAAAGTCCCCATAAAATCCCCAAAGGGAAAAACGATGCAATAGATGAGGGTTTATTTTATTATGCAACAAATTCAAAAGATTAAAATTCGGTGCCTAAACTAGCCAACCCCTCCTAAGAAAAATACTGGCAAAAAATAACTGAGGGAAATTTTCCCTCTCCACAAGCAATTTGGCCTCTTTCTAGCTACTTGAATGAACTCACTGAAAACCCCTACACAGGCTCTACGCAATGCTTGCGCAACCTCTAACTCCCATTACCTGGAACTGCTTCAAGTTGCCTCAATAAGGCTCTCTTCGTTACTGGAATGGATCTGCTTGGCCTCGGGAAAATTTTCCTAGTCTCCAATAACTAAATCAACCCCCTGCTCAGCTAAAGAAAACAACCCCAATGGAGGCTTTGTGCAACCCTTGCATAGCCACTTTGGGAAATAGATGTTTCCCCCCACACTTTGGTAAATACCTCTAAAAATAGTGGAATTCTCACTAGATTCTTCCTCCTGAATTATTTTTCTTCCTTTAATCACTGATGTTCCTCCACTAGAATGAATGCTTCCTTCACTAAGTCATTGTGCATAGGGAAATTCACACTACCTGGAAGCTTTCTCCCTCACTTTTGTTTCTCCTCATCCCATCGATTTTCTTTTATAACCTCTTTTTCAATGATCATGATTAAATCCTCATCAATGGCTAGATCATCTTAGAATAGATCCATGTGAGTATTTAGAGAATTCTTAATCATCATCAATTAATTCCCTTTAATTAATAAATTTCCCTAAGTTAGACTTAGGAATTTTTTAAATTATCAATTAATTAATTTAATTGAGTGGTCTCTAGGTGTTTTCTCTTGAAACCTTTTTTGGTTTTTTGAGATATCATGTTCCTTAGCCTCTTAGACACAAATCAAGCCTAGAACTCCTGTCCAATGTCACAAAAACCAACACTCCCTCTTAGTGAGGAAGGTGTTACTTCTCCACATCAATACTACTCTCCTACACCTACACAATCCTACACTACTAATTTCTTACTGACCTTCTCCACTTCTCTAAGTTGACAAATCTCCCTGTCACTAGAAATCATTGTGAAAAGAATACTGACCATCATGCTACTATGAAAACTCTGATCTACTCATACTGTTGTTGCTACGACTATGATGTTATCTCTGCATTGTTTCTACAAGTATTGCAATAATAAGTTTGATCTCCCCAGATCTTAAAGTGATATCTTCCATATAGATTCTCCTTCTGAAACTAGACTCCTTCTGAGTCTCGATCTCCCTAAGGGAAATCTCTCTTCTCCCTCTTGGAAACTTGCAATGTCCTCTTACATCGGAAACTATACTTCATAGTTTTGCACTAAGAATTTTCTAGCTGGAACTGCACCTGCATCCCACAACTGGGAAATTCATACTGGTTGTGTCACTGCAACTGTTTTGTAACTTTTTCTCAATCATTTGATTATAAATATCTTTGCCACTGTCTATCAGACTGTTATCTGCTAACACTATGTTACTTCAACTAGATTTGAAACTGTCTATCGAGCATCTGAGTGCAACTAGTTATGCTAAAATTGAACCTTTCTACCACAATACTATGGGAACTTGTAGCAAGGGTGATAGTTTTGCTGCAAAAATATGGAACTGATCTAACCAATCTCCTATTTTCATCTGCACTAGACCCTTCCCAACTTGTATAGGTATCAAGGTTCTCCTCCACCTGGAATTATTGTTGTTATCAACACAAACTCCTCCAATCTGACTACTCCTCGAAGTTGTTACCTACTCCTACTATGCCTTCTTTTCCTTCTTCCGTTGAGGACACTGGGTGACATAGTGGCCATACTCACCATCCCTAGAGTACTTGACCTTTGACATATCTTTCTTCTTTCTCCCACCTCCTCCTGGGCCTTCTCCCTGACTAGGACCTTTATTTTCCTTTCACTTACCTACAAGAGCCACGTTTTCCACATCCTCCTCCTCCTTTGCTCCCTTGCTGCTAGTGGTGGTAGAGACATTCAAAATGCTAAGTATAATCTCCTCCTGAGTGAATTAACTCAACAGAAGATCCCATCTAGGTAACGTATCTTGCCCAAAAATAAATTGGAATAAAGTATTCCACTCCTTGGTGAAACCGTCGAGAGTTGTTCTAACTAGCTTGTTTTCTAATGGTTTTTCTCCAATGACCACAAGTTCATCTCTGAAATTATGAATCTAGGTGAGGTAGGGTGTAACAAATTCTCCCTAATGCATTTTAGTGGTCCTCAACATCTCCTTAAGAATCATCTTTCGATTCTCCGATGGATTCTCATACAAATTGATTATGACATCCCGCATTTCCCTTGTTGTTGTTAATGAAGCAACATGAAGAATGATATCATCCTGAACCCCTTCTAGGATCATCCTCTTAGCCTTGACCATTTCTTTATTGAATGTTGTATGTTGTTGAGGATTTGTAGGTTCAGAAAAATTGTTCTTCGCATACTCCTTTAGACCATGTTCATCTAATAGGAATGTTATTCTAGCCTTCTATATGCCAGATTTAGAAGCTTCGTCAAGGCTATCTTGATCTCTAAGTCCTACTATGGTCATCTTTGCAAAACGCAAGTAATATTGAGGCTAAAATTTCTTCTTCCCACTTGACATTCTTTTTGCTACTGCACCCCTCACTGGAATGCATAGATATACCTTACTTTCCTCTGGAAATCCTTCTCTAAAACTCTCATTGCTTGAAACTCCTTAACTAGGAAAATTTCACTAGCTAGAATGTTTTTGATGGCCTCCTGCAACTGGAAATAATGGATCTCCTCCTGTAAATGGGAAATTGGAAACCCTCTCTGAAGAAATCTAAAGATACCCTCACTCTGTGTGCTTTTCTCTTCCACCCCTGTGCATATCTTCAACTATAGCCCTTGCTACAAATATTTTGCACCCAGACCTAATAGATCTGCTCAATGAATCAAATTATCTACTCACCGAAAATACTTCCTGACAAATTCACTACGTGAAAACTATATTTTTTAGGCTATTTGGACTTTTCTCCAAGCTAAATATGGAAATCGAACCATCTACCTTTGTAATTTGCAAGCCTGGATGGAAACTATGTAGATTTAATCCCCTTGCTTCAAACCTCCCTTTTAAACTGCATGATATATTGATATTTCATCTCTAACCCTTAGATTTGATCAAGTTTCTCTGATACCATGTGAAAAATCCATGATTGTGATAACTGGAAATTATTCTTCTAACTGATGCAGTTTATTTGTCTTCAATTAATTAATTTAATGACAAATAACAAATAACTCACTACTTCAATCTTCACAAAAACAAATACGGTGCAGAAAAATCAAAGTGGAATTGAGAAATTCATGCACACAATTAACATAATTACTTTGGACTAAAGTCCATTGAAAAACCACGAAGGGAAAAGCGGTGCAGCAGATGAGGGTTTATTTTATTATGTAGTAAATTCAAAAGATTACAACTGGGTGCATAAAATGGCTAACCCCTCCTAAGAAAATACTTGGAAAAAATCCTTGAGGGAAATTTTCCATCTCCACATGCAATTTGGCCTCTTTCTAGGCACTCGAATCAACTCCCTAAAAACTCCATGCATAGGCTCTACACAATGCTTGTGCAACCACTAACTTGCACTACCCAAAACTACTTCAAGTTTCCTCAATCTGGCTCTCTCTATCACTAGAATGGATTTTCTTGGACTCTAGAAAATTTTCCTTGTCTCCAACAGCTTAATTGACCCTCTGATCAACTAAATCTAACTACCTCAATGGATGTTTTTTCCAACCCTTGCACAACCACCCTATGAAATAGATATTTCCTCCCACACTCTGGCTAACTTCCTTTAGAAATGCTAGAATTCTCATTGGAGTATTCCTCTTGAATTATTTTTTCCCCTCAATCATTGATGCTCCTCCACTAGCTCAAATTCTTCCCTCACTGAGTCACTGTGCACTAGGAAATTCACACTGCCTGGATGCTTGCTCCCTCACTTTTTTCTCTCCTCATCCCATCAATTTTCTCTTACAATCTCTAATTGGAGCTTCACCAATTATGATTAAATCCTCATCAATGACTAGGATCATCTTAGACTTGATCCATGTGAGTCTCTAGAGTATTCTTGATCATCCTCAATTTATTCCCTTTAATTTTCGATTTCCCTAAGTTAGACTTGTATTTCTTTAATTATCGATTAATTAATTTAATTGAGTGGTCTATATGTGTTTTCTCCCAAAACATTTTCTCAGTTTTGTAGATCTCGTGTTCTGTGTCCTCTTAGACCCAAATCGAGACTAGAACACTGGTTTAATGCTATAGAAACCAACATTTCGTTCCTATAACATTAATGTCTTTTGGAGGAGGTGCTAAATCCCATGTTTCATTCTTCTCTATTTGATGCATCTCTTCTTCCATTGCTTTTATTCAATGGGGATCCTTGCTTGAGTGAATTTCTCTAGTTCTATCACGGAAAGTAGAGAAATGTTATTCCTATTTGGTGTATTTGTGATTTTTCTTCAAGTATGTATCCCATTATCTATATCACCAATAATTTTATTTTCTGTTTGATGATTTTGAACAAATTTTACCCTTGATGGAGTTTGAGATGGTTCCTTTTGAATTTCCATCTGCTTTTCTTCCTTTTTAAGATATTCTTATGGATCTAAAAGGATAGGATACTCTTCATTGATTTCAAACTCTCTTTGAGGAAAAGATTAATCAATCTTTACATCAAAAGTTTCAACTATCTTTCACAACTGATTGTTGTAGCATTTGTAGACCTTGCTTCTTGTAGAATATCCAAGAAATAATCCTTCGTCAACTCGAGAATTGATATTGCCTAGTGAATCATCATTGATCTTCATGAAACACTTACTTCCAAATATTCTAAAATATTTCACTGAAGCAGGTCTTCTTTCCATAATTCATATGGAGTTTTGTTGCTATTCATTCGGAGTAATGCCCTGTTCATAGTATATATTGTTTCCCCAACTGCTTCTCTCCAAAATTTTGGTCGAAAATCAACTACAAGCAACATTGTTCTTGATGTCTCTTGTACATATCTATTCCTTGTTTCAACCACTCCATTTTTTTGAGGAGATCTAACACCAAAGAGTTCCCTTTTAATTCCACTTGTTTCAAAAATTCATTGAATTATTTTGAAATAAATTCTCCACCTCTATCTGTTGTTAGGCACTTGATTTTTTATTTTATTTCATTTTCGACAAGAGTCTTCAAATTCTTAAGACATTCAAGATCTTGCAATTTAAATCTTATGAAAAATACCCACATCATTCTAGTATAATCATCTACAAATAATACAAATTACCTTTCTCCTTGTAGAGCCAAAGTTTTGAATGGTCCACACAAATATGCATGGATGATATCCAAAGTCCTTGATGTTGAACATTATTTTGACTTGAATATAGTCCTTGTTTGCTTTCCATGTTGGAATGGTGGAAAATTATCATTTATTGGCCTTGAGGTCAAGGGAATGTCTCTCACAGCTTAAGTTTTGTTGATCTTCACCAAAATGTCAAACTTTAGATGTCTTAATCACTTGTGCCATAACCAAGTTTCATCTAGTTCACTGATGTAACATATTTCTTCTTTTATTTTATTGAGAATTTATACATTTTCTGTGGTTCTTACTCTTTTCTCATAAATTTTCTTGAAAAATACCTTCTTATCTCACAATGCTTGGCACTATAAATGATGTCATGTCCTTGGTCACAAATTTGGTTGTCGCTTAGAAGATTGTGCTTGATTCCTTCTACGAGTAGTGCATTTTGTGATTTTCCCTTGCCACTAATGAGACTTACTATGCCTTTACCAATGATTTTAGCGAATCCAGTTCCAAAAGTTACATTTCTATTCTTCTTGTCTAGTAAGATAAACTTATTTTGGTAACCAGTCATGTGCTTAGAAAATCCACTATTTACAAACCACTTGTTTTCCTCAATTTGTGCACAAAAATCTAGACCACATTTATCTGTAGTGGATTCCTTTCTTCTCCAGACCTTTTATTTTGGCCCAAGTGGACAATTTTGTGCTTCATGACCCAGATTATTACCCCTAGAGAATTCTAGACTCTACTTTGATAAAGGATCAAATGAGATATAAGTATTGATTTGATATTGTCTTCTTGAATCAACAGACTTATTTGAGAAGTTGGTCCTATACCCCCTTGACTTAACATTCTTATTGCTTCTATTAGCCTAATAACGCTTAGTTTGGTGAAGAATTTTTTTGCAAAAGCAACAATGACCATGAAAAATAGTTTGATACATGTTAGGATAGCATTGGGTTGAGGTGACATCCTTCTCTAGAAAATTATTCATCTCATTCCTTTGATTGTTTTATAGAGATATTTGACTTAGATGAAATTGTTTCTCTCCTCTTGGATAATTATGAAGAGCATCAACATAGCTTTTTGGTATTTCTTCATGATGAATGCTAGTGTTCTCATTTGATTTGAATGATTCACCTGTGTAGCTAAGCCCTGATTTGTCATGTTGTGGCCTTGGAGTGTTGAGGATGACATCAAGGGTTTGAGATATTTTCAAACTTTTTTTTACCTAGTTCAATTCCTTCTTTAGAGAGAGAACTCCGACTTCTATTTTTTCACAGATCTCTTCTTTTTCTTTTAGCTTGTTGTTCAATATTTCTTCTATCCTATTTGCTTCTTCTCTATTAATTTTGAGAGAGATGATCTTATTTCTTAGTTTTTCATTTTCTTCAAAAGCCCTAACCAACAATTCATCCACATTTCCTTCTTCTTCTTCAAGTTCATTAGTATCATTTGTGAATGCCAAGAACAATACTTCACTACCTTCTATATAGTCATCTTCCTCATTAGAATCACTATCTTGTTTAGAGGAGAGATTATTTTTGTTTATACTTTCTTCTTGAATAATGTTTTCTTTGGTTCATCTTCATCAACATCATCGCTTTCTTGTTTGGAGAAGAAATTCTTCTTGTTCAGTCCTTTCTTCTTGAACATTTTTCTTTTAGGTCCATCTTCATCCACTATCATCGTTGAAGGGGAACTTTGCAGCATAGTGACCTACTTTTCCACATTTAAAACAAATAAGAGGGTACTTACCTTTGATTTTGGATCCTTTCTTTATCTTCTTCAAAACATTGTGCCAATTTTGTTTCAACATCAGAATCATCGTTGCTACAACTAAAACATTTCCCTTTCCTTGATGTTTTTGAGGCCTTGAATGCAACTTCTTTGTGACTTGTGTTCCATGTTCTAATTTCATATAAAATAAGGATTCCATGAAGCTCATCCATTGACAATTTTTCCAAGTATTTCAACTCTTCTATAGCACTAAATTTAGCATCAACGTGATCTGGGAGAGATATCAGAACTTTCTGGACAACAATATTCTCCTCGGATTTTTCACAAAGTCCTTTGAGAGAATTGAAAACTTCATCTACTTGGTGGAATTAGGTAGCAATGTCTTCTTATTCATCCATTTTGGTTCCTTCAAACTTCCTTCTAAAGTTTTGGAGCTTAGCCTTCTTGACTTTTTCATCTCCTTCATAGATGCTAAAGAGCTTTTCCTGCATCTCTTTGGTTGTTTTAATTCTCATATCTTTAGTGAATTCTAAATCTAACACACCACTTGAAATCATTAGAGAAATTTTGAGGTATAAAATGGGCCTCCTAAGGAATATTATAAAATAATAATGGAAATAATAAAACAATATTAGATTACATCATCAAAATTTTCATTTTCATTTGCGTTATATGCCTTTTTTCCATTTGGATCTTTGGAAGAGGAGAGGGAATCTTGTGTCCATCAATGACAGACTGCCAAACTTCAACTTCAAGAGACATCAAGTAGAATTCCATTAAAAATTTCTAGAAAGTAAAATGTGTTCCATCAAATTGAGGGACTCTACCTGCATCCTTATTGGCCATTGTGATTAAAAGATCCTTCTTCCAATTGTTAGGTTGATCTTGAAGAAGCTAGCTCTGATACCAATTGTTGGAAATATTGAGAGGGGTGAATCAATATTTCTTTCCAATTGTTAAGTTATTCCAGTTAATATTTTTATCACAATTAAACCAGGGCACAAAACTATGAACAAGAAAAAAATAATTTTATTAATAAGATGATGAGGACTCCAATCTCTTTTTACAACAAATCAGACTTCAACCTATACAAAAAACTCTTTAATTATTTTCAAGGATTCAATCTTGAGTGAGGACTCCAATCCTCTTGCAAACCCAAGTGCCAGCATGGTCAATAATCATGAATCCAATCCCTCCAAGCTTCCACTTGGTCAACAAATAGGACTTCAATCCCTCCAAGCTCCAAATTGGTCAAAAACAAAATTTTGTAAAAGACTTACTTCACAAGAAATCTAAAATGTCTTCAATAGTTACTTCAAAGGTGCATAACATGTCTTCTCCAAACAAACCTTTTGCACTCTTAAAGGGTTATTCCAAACTTCAAAAACTCAAAATTTTCTTTAAGCATACTCCAAATTATTTATTCAAGGTCTTCTTCAAAGGATCAACTCTGAGTTCTTTCAATATTTAAAATCTGTCACAAAGTTGTTCCAAACATTGACCAATAAACTAATCTAAATTTCCAATCAATAAAAACACAATTTTGTTCACCACAAGTCTGAAATGTTTAGGTCTAAATGCTCCAACTGTAGCTATTATGAATGCTTCAAATAATAAACTACAGGTTCGAAAGTTACAGTGTAATTATTAGGTCTATACCATAGGTCTACCATCCTGAGCTCCTTTGCCTCAAGTTTGATCTTTTCATATACAGGTATACCAAGGTAGGTTTGAACATCAATGGTGCTTCAAGGATGATTTCAAAAAGATGTCTTAAGTTGTCTTAAAAGGTGCTTTGATCAAGATGAGAAGATATGCTTCAAAGTAAAAAAGGTTTTTCTGCTCCAAAGAATTCTTCGAGAAGAGCTTCCAAAGATGCCTTCAACACTGCTTCCAGAGAAAGAATTAATCAAATATATATGCTTCAATAATCATCTTATGTTTTGATTAGATCAATAATTAAGTAGAGACTTAATACAAGTCTAAGATCTATTATAGAATAGATCCATTTATGCTTTAGTGAAATACACCAAATTGTAGGTCTGAGTTAGCCTCAAGGCCAAATTTCCACAGGTTGTTACATAGATGATTTGCAGAAGGTTAGAGACTATAGGAGGTTGCTTGAAGATCCGAAATTGGTCACATAAAGGTGGAACATCAAAAACATAGGCTTGTAATATGCTCTCTTTTCCAGATACAAGTTTCCACAAGTAGTCCTGCTTAGATATACCCCAAAAAGTAACCACAAAAAACTCAAAAACAAATTTTTACCAAACAATAATCTTCAATATTTGTTCTGCTTAGCCTTCTTGGTTCACGAGTTGTGAATCCTTTTTTCTCTTCTTGTTTTGTTGTCTAATCCAAGTTGATGGCTACAATGAGGCATTTAATCTTCCATTTATACACATTTTGACCTATTGTGAAAAACACATCTCTTGAAGGAGGAGTCAGCCTGCACATGTAGGCTTATGTTAGCTAGGTTCAAAAAATATTCCAACGTGTAAAATCGTTTTCTCTCAAACTATGAGGAGGTAGGAGGCAAGTAAATGCTTGTTGGAAAGAGCATAATGTCCTCTATGAGCATATGACATCATTTCCTTGAGTTTGTGTCTCCTTTTACATCAATAACAATTTTCTTTCAATGATATTTATATGAGGTAAGAGGATCTATTGATATAATTTCTTCTTCTTTGAAAAATTTGTATGCACATGCCTCTTAATATGTGGATTGAAAGGATAAGTGTAGGTCCAACCTAATTTATTTATTGTTGGAGTGATCTAGACATAAAAGATGACCATATAATAACACAGTAACTTGAGATGATGTGGACTGACATAAATATAACGTGAAATTATTAATGGAAAAGTCCATTATCCACACATTAGGCAATAGATAAATCCAAACAAACACTTACAATCATTATTTGAAAACCTTTGGAATTGTGCATGGTAGCATGCTAATTTATAACAATGACTTTCTTCTCCCTTTTCCCATTTACGACTCTAGAAAGCCCTTGCTCCTCCATTCCTACAATTATGGAAAAATCGTCGTCTCCTTTGTGCTAAGATTTTTTTAGATATCCTTTTTTGTCTTTTGGATTATTAATGGAAGAAAAAAAAATGGATGAAAACACAAATTGAGTTGAGTACAACCTCGCTCCCATCAACATTGTTGTCTGATATTTACACTTAATCTAGGGAAGATTTCATTGAATTTTGAACTCTTCCTCCTTTTCTTGTCTTGCTAGAAGCATTCACCCTGTATATGGATGAGGGAACCACAAATTGGATATGTGTTTATGGTAGGATGATTATATTGTTAGATGAGAAAGTTTACATAATTTTGTTGTTTCTCCTCTTTGGATGGTTAAATGATTATGGTTGGTACAAAGTTTGTCACCATATTTCTTGAATGAATCTAGAGATTAATACAAGCTTCAAAATCCCTTCTCTGACTTGAAAAATGCAGTATCAACAAATTAAAAACTCCTACTACTAATTCAAGTATTATTGCTTCATTTATTTTAGTGTAGATGTATTTGTGTTCTCTAGAAAATGTTCTTTTGGAAAATTTTATAACTTTCATTTTTTAATTGACTATAGAATGCTTTGTATATTTTTTTGCATGATGGTTAAACCACATGCAGAGCAATTTTATCAAAGCAACACGAACAAAAAAACACCTTGATGTCAATAGAGTTGTCAATATTAATAGTGATCATGATGAACTAGATAAGCATGTTCAATACAATCATAGTTGCACTGAAATTGAGGTAATATAATGGTTGTTGTAAGTTATCTGTCCCAATGTTTTTTCATTCTTCATGCTTAAATTTTTCTTTTGGAAAATAAATTATAGCCTTTGTGTAAAAACAATGTAGCAAGAAAGGCTCAATTTGACTTTAGCCTTAGTCAAATTGAGTAAATAGAATTTACACATCAACGACAACTTGGAGGCAGTTAAATAGTGTGACGTGGCTCTTGTCACTCAGTTAGCTCACTAAATATGATTTAGAGGGCTTGGAGTTAAGTTATGCATGTGTGATTGCTAAATTTTTGTATTCCAGTTCAATTATTTTTAGTTGTATTTAGTTAAATGGCTTCTAAATATTGATCGAGTCAGTTGAAGGTTAGTGGTGTAGTGGGACAACATTCTAACTCAAAGATCTTTTAGTTAACTAATCAATCGACCCAAAATGGCTAGTGCATGAAAGGAATTGGAAATTCTTAGCTGAGGTGGAGATGACAAGGCAATGTAACATTAGTTGTAGACTAGGTTTGATTTTACAAGTGTTGCATGAGTCAGGAGATCAATCCTTGGGATTTACACAAGAAAATAGGAGGAAATCCCTCTCTTTTGAGTGGATAATTTCCTCAGGAATTGTGCAAGGAAATAGGAGGCTTAGTGAGCAAATAATTGGCTAAGTGTTGGCCAAAGTTTCTCACTGAGCAGAAAGAACATTTATTATTTTTGTAGGTTGAGGTCAGAGCTGGAGCTAGCAATTGTAATAGTTTATCTATTCAACTGATTAATACAAAGAGTCTTGAGGGGTGTCTCCAAGTTGGGTTCCCCTAGAAACCACTATTTATTTGTGGTTTTATTATTTCATGTCTATGCATGTTGTTCTAAATTATGGTTTCCATTATGCATATCAATAGAGTAGAATTGTGTCTCATGTTGTTCAATTTTAAATCTTAAGAAGTTACAATTTATATCAATTTTCTACATGGTATCAAAGCCTTGAAATCAAGATTTTTGATTTTTCAACTTCAGTGCAACATTTTTTCTTGAGGTCAGGAGGTTATATTTCAATGACCTGAGATTGGATTATGCCCTAGAGGTTAGCTTGAATTTCATAGCCTGGAAGGATCGAATGGACATAATGCTCAATGACAATGGTGTGTTAGAATATGTTAAAACTGGCATTTCAAAACCCCAATATTTTGATGCGCACCAATTATCCCAATGGAAGAAGGATGTTATAAAGGCCAAGATAATTCTTTTGGAACGTGTGAGAGACCATGTGGTCTCAAATATACATGGAAAAGAGACACAATTTTCTATGTGGAATACATTGACTGAGCTATTAAAAAATAGTAGTGACCATAGAAAATTGGCCTTGAAAGACAAACTTCGAAACATTAAAATGTAGAAGAATGATACTGTTCCATAATATTTCTCTAGGTTTACACAAGTTCGAGAAGAGCTTGGAGGGGTTGGGGTGAATGTTGTAGAAGATGACCTAGTGAGCCTAGCTCTTCTATGCCTTCCAAAATACTAGCATAGCTACCACAACTTTGTGAATGGAAAGGAAAAGTTACTGAATTGGAAAAGGTTGTGGTCCAATTTGGTTCAAGAAGAGTTCAAGAGAAATAAAAAAGATGGAACATCATCCAAAGTTGAGGATGAAGATAGTTTTTACTTGGTTGGAAAGCGAAAGAAGGGAAAAGGGAAGAAGACCCAAAGCAAACCTAAATCTAGCCAAAAAAATGGCATGAAGACATAATTGAGCAAGACAAAATTCTTCCGCTACCACGAATATGGGCACTATGCAACTAAATGTTCTCACAAGAATTCTACCAAGAAGCACTTAAGAGGAGTAGGACGTGAAGCACTGGATTCACAATTCGAATTAGACTTCACCCTAATAGCATGCATGGCCAGCATTGTTATGGGGAGTGTTGTACCTTGATTCATGTGCCTTGTTCCATATGATAGGGTGCAAAGAGTTATTCATTAGCCTGGAGGAGAAGGATCTCCATATGCATATAGAAATGGGGGATGATGGGAGGTACAGTGCTATAGGAATTGGAACTAGCACCTTTGAGAGGTAGAAAGCCTTCCCTCTTTGCCTTAAAGATGTAATGTTTGTACTTGGGTTGAAGAAGAACATAATCTCTATAGTAGTATTGGAGGATAGAGGCTATGATGTTATTTTTAGTAAAGGGAAAGCCTTTGTGATACACATAGCTACCGGGAAAGTGAAGCAAATCAGGGTCCGAGTGAAGAGCCTATATAAACCATAGGTGGGAAATTGCACTGCATTGAGCAGTAAGGCTAAAAAAGTGTATAGAAATCCTTGAATGCATGGAGGTGAATTTGTTTCACATGCATTCAAGGATTTCTATGCCAAAGAAGGTATTGGAAGAGAACTAATAGCACCCCATAACACACAACACAATGGGGTAACTGAAAGAAATAACAAAAGCATAGTGGTGTAGGAATATACAGGGTAAGTTCCTCAGACAAAACACCAAAGGACACCACTCACAAACAGATCACAGATCAATACACCAATATTCTTGATGTGGTTAAAACCCTCAAAGAGGGAAACAATCCACGACCTGAGCCAACGTGGCCACTTCAGTCAATTTATTAATAAAAGAATGAAAATTTACATAAGCTTCTCTCATGAACGATTACCCTACAAATGACCCTCCATGCTCTTTAAATAGAGATCATGGACCAACCGGTGTTAAGCCACAGATCAAGTGGCGTAAACAAGGGGAGAATCGTCAGATCACTTCAATCTTAGAAAAATCTGACCGTCAGATTGTAAGTTACAAAAGTACATAGTAAGAAACACACTTTACCTAACTCTACACTAGACCAAGTTATACTTAACTATTTCCTATGTGTCAGAATATCCTAACATCCCCCCTTAAGAACAGCCCGGGATAGGATTTAAGAATGTACAAATATGACACAATAGGAGAAGGAAGGAGGCATTAGAGCCTATCCCCCCTTAGTGGAAAATTTCTGAAATCCAACCATAAATCGAAGGTTAGTAAACTTTGCCTCTGTGAGAGCCTTTTTAAAGATGTCTGCAACTTGATCATATAATGCACAATATTGCACTTCAAGAACATGGTCATGAAAGAGCTTTCTGATGAAGTGCATGTGTAGCTCAATGTGTTTGCTGCGTTGATGTCGGATTGGATCTTTGCATAGTTAAATGGAACTTTGATTATCACACCAAAGTGTAATCGGATGCTGTTGCTAAAATCCAAACTCTGACAGGATCTGACGAAGCCATAGGGCTTCCTTACTAGCTTGTACGGTACCACGATACTCTGCTTCTACTGAAGAAAGATAAATGGCACTTTGTTTCTTGCAAGCCCATGTAATAGGTCCTGAACCAAGAGTGAACACATAACCTGCAGTAGACTTCCAATCATAAGGGTCACCAACCTAATCGGAATTAGTGAAACCAACCAATAGAGGAGATGCTTCTGCATTGTAATGAATCCCAAACTGAACTGTACCTTGAACATAACGAAGTATTCTTTTAGATGTTTTCCAATGACTTTCATGTGGATTTTTCATAAACCGAGCAATAAGGCCAACAAAAAAGGAAAGTTCAGGACAAGTATGGGTCAGATACAAAAGCTTTCCTACAAGTTGACGGTATAAGGTAGCATCAACTTCAGGGGAAGTACAAGTGACTAAGTGTTTGGCTCCAGATTGAAAGGGAGAAGGGGCTATCTTACATTCTTCCATGTGAAAATGGCGTAGAAGATCACAGGCATACTCAGACTAGGAAAGGGAAATACCTTCCTTGGATTACAAGACTGGAAGTCTAAGAAAATAATGCAAGTGTCATAAGTCTATCATTTCAAACTTCTTTTTAAGGCTGGACTTCACATGGTTTATAAGGTTGGGATATCTACTAGTAAGGATAAGAGCATTAAAATAAAGAACAATAATGATAAGAGACTTGCCCACATTCTTGGTGTAGATAGTATTATCAGAATGACACCTAGAAAAGCCAGTTTCTAAAAGGAAGCTATCCATTTTGGCATACCAAGCCCGAGGGGCTTGCTTGAGACCATAAAGGGATTTCTTAAGCTGATATACAAGACTAGAGTCTATTTGTATAAAGCTAGTAGGTTGTTCCATATATATTTCTTCATGCAAGTCCCCATGCAAGAAGGCAGATTTAACATCGATCTGATGGACTTCCCAATTGAAAGAGGTAGCAAGGGAAAGAACAAGGTGGATAGAGTTCATGTTGGCAATAT
>APFE031433738.1:259977-286641 GCA_000404065.3 Pinus taeda
CATGGACCAATTGGGTGTTAAGCCATGGATCAAGTGTCAGCAATACCGAGGAGAGAATGAACCATCAAATCACTTCATGTCTAGAACATATTGTGACCGTCGAATTGTAAGTTACAAAAGTACATAGTAAAGAAACACACTTTACCTAACTATACACTAGACCAAGTTATACTTAACTATTTCCTATGTGTCGGAATATCCTAACAAGTGGGAGCAGCATGAGCCATGTTGCATGATCAAGTGCTTCCATTGCATCTATGGGAAAAAGCATACAACAAAAAAATCTACTTGCGGAACTAGAGTCCTCATAGAATACTTGGCATGATCACACCAGAGGAAGCTTTCTCTAGGAGAAATCCTGATGTGTCTCATTTCAAAAAAATTGGATCTTTAGTTTATTCCCATGTATACAAGGATTCAAGGAAGAAACTTGAGCCTACAAAAGAGTTGGGAGTTTTTGTAGGATACACCGAAACTCCACACAATTACCGAGTGTATTTTCCTTCACTGAGGATGACATTTGTGAGGAGTGATGTCAAGTTCGATGAGGAGAAGGCTATGAAATGTTCTTTGGAATGAAATTTGAGTATCCCATCAGAGCAGGGGCTTCTATCTCTGAAGAAGGAGCCTGAAGATGAGCTCCAAGAGGTTGTGGAGTGGCCACATGTAGAAGAGAAGACAAGAGGTAGAGTGGAACCACCCACTCAACCAGAATATTCTAGAGAGTGGAGAAATAAAATCAGGGAATCTGATAGATTGTTGCAGGATGCAAGGAAGAACATGGGAGCCCCCACATCACAGCATAGGCAGAAGAGGTCACCTAAAAGGTACATTGGGTACATGGCTCTCATGATAGATCTCATTGAGACAAAGCTTTCCTCATTTGAGGAAGCAATTTCTCAATATGTTTGGATTGAGTCCATGGTGGAAGAATATGAATCCATTATGAAGAACAATGAATGGTGGGTGGTACCAAGACTAGAAGGGAAACCATTGGTTATTTCCATATAGATCTACAAAGTGAAGCATGCATCTAATGGGAGCATCAAGAAGTAAAACACCAAATTTGTGGCCAAATATTTCTCTCAGGTGGAGGGAGTGGACTATGAGGAAAATTGTGTGCCATTTGTAAGATACTCCTCAATCAGATCCATTATAGAATTTGTTGAACAGATGGGGTGGAAAATCCACCATATGGATGTGAAGAGCTCCTTTCTCAATTGTGTTGTTGAGGAGGAAATTTACATAGAGCATCCAAAAGGATTTGAGACATATGATTGGGAGTCACATGTGTGCAGACTCAGGAGAGCATTGTATGGTCTCAGACAAGTGCCCTGAGCATGGTACACTCAAATTCAAAGTTATCTCAGTGGATTTGTCTTCACCAAAAGTGAAGAAAATGTGAACCTCTATCACATTGTGGTAGATGGTAAGTTGTTTATTCTTGTTTTATATGTTGATGATTTAATGTTGATAGGTGATCAGCAGTTGATCCGCTCTTGAAAAGAGGATCTTGCAAGGGAATTTGAGATGAAATACATGGGATTAATGCATTACTTCCTTCAGCTATAAGTATGGAAAGGTGATGGTGAATTTTTTGTGTCTCATGGGAAGTATACCTTTGAAATACTTCAGAGATTTCACATGGAAAATTGTAAGCCCATGGACACACCTCTAGCTACAAATTGGAGGAAGGGAATGCCACTTCATATGAAGAGGTTGATGCTACCATTTACATGAAGCTTATGGGATCTTTAATGTATCTTGTGAACACAAGATCCATAATGTGCTATGCAGTAGACCAACTTACTCAAGCTATGGTGAGGCCTACCAAGCTATATTGGAAGGCAACAAAACATGTGTTACAGTACCTCAAAGGAACTACAGAGTATGGATTATGGTGTAGAAGGATAGAGGAAGTGAAGCTCCAAGGATTCACTTATGTAGATTGGGAAGGGAGTCCATTAGACAAGAAAAGCACTTCAAATTCTATCTTCATTGTTGGGTCTGCAGCTATTCTTGGTACAACAAGAAGCAGAGGTATGTGGTGCTCAACTCAATAGAGGTTGAATACATGATTGTAAGTCAAGCAACATGTGAGGCCATATGGACAAGGAAAATAATTGTGGGTTTTTTCAGTCAGGAGATGGATTCGATGGTGATATATTGTGATAATCAGAGTTGCATTAAGCTCTTTGAGAATCTGGTATTTCATGATAGGTCCAAGCACATTGATATCCAGTATCATCATTTGTAGGACTATGTGTAGAGGAGAATTTTGTTGCTACAGTACATTGCAAATGAGGATTAAGATGTTACCATATTGAAAAAGGCATTGTCAAGAGGTAAATTCAAATTCCACAGGTGCAAGATAGGGGTGGTGAAAATTCCATTTCTTTCTAAGAGGGAGTGTTAAAAAAATGTAGAAAGAAAGGCTCAATTTGACTTTAGCCTTAGTCAAATTGAGTAAATTGAATTTCCACGCCAACAGGACAACTTGGAGGTAATTAACTAGCATGACATGGCTCTTTTCACTTAGTTAGCTTATTAAATTTGAGTTAGAGGGATTCTAGTTTAGTTATGCATGTGTGATTGCTATATTTTAGTAATCTAGTTCAATTATTTTTAGTTGTATTCAATTAATTGACCTCTAACTATTGATAGAGTGAGTTGAAGGTCAGTCGTGCAATGGGATAATAGTCTAACTGAGATATTTGTGGGTTAAATGATCAATCAACCCAAAATATCTAGTGCATGCAAGGAATTCGAATTACTAAGTGGAGATGAAAAGGAAGTGTAGCATCAATTGTAGACTATTTTTGAGTGTACAGGCGTTGCATGAGTCATGAGATCAATCCTTGGGAATTGCGCAAGAAAATAGGAGGAAATTCCTATCTTTTAGGGGCTAACTTCCTCAAGAATTGTGCAAGGAAAAAGGAGGCTTGGTGATAAAATAATTGGCTAAGTGTTGGGCGGAGTTTCTCATTGAACGAAGAGAACAATTATTATTTTTTCAAGTTGAGCTCAGATTTGGAGCTAGCAACTTTAATAGTTTCTCTATTCAACTGATTAATGTCAAGAGGCTTGAGGGGTTTTTCCCAGTTGGGTTCCCCTAGAAATATCTATGTATTTGTGGTTTTTATTATTGCATGTCTATGCATGTTGTTCTAAATTGTGGTTTTGATTCCGCAAATCAGTAGAGTATAACAGTGTCTCTTGTTTTTCAATTTGAAATGTTGATCAGTTGCAATTTCTATCAAATGTCTACATTTTGTATTCTGTAATATGTAATTTGATATGTCCCAATATTTTATCATTATTCATGCTTAAAATGTTCATTTGGACAAAAAATTATAGCTTTTGAATTCTTTACTTGACTTATATTAATTTTTGCATGATGATTAATACACATGCAGAGCAATTATATGGAATTAGAATGAAAAGGAAAAGGCCTTATTAATAGAGCTCTTTGGAAAGCTACCCAACTTCATGTCAATGTTGATGGTGATTATGTTGAACTCGATGAGCATGTGCATGATATTAGTAGTGGTAGTGGTGCTGAACTTGAGGTGAGTGCTATGAAACCACATGAAATTAAGTAATATTCAAGTAAGTAATGGTTTTTTTATGATGTAAATAAGGGGAAGCATTACCTATGGGATAGAATCTAGTTAGAATAGTAGTCAAGTGTAATTAGCTAGTATGCATAGATTATGGAAATAAGGGTAATCCATATAACTTACATACGAAAGCTTAGAGCTTAGTTGTAATAGAGTTTATTGTTTCTATTGATATAGAGCCTTAACACATTGAGGAATATGGTTCAAGATTGTATGGTCTCTTATCACACTCAAATCACATACTGGCTATCTAGATAATTAAGAGTAATGGTGAAGTAAAATAGTCAATTGTTATGATTAAAGATCATATCCATATTAGAGTGTTTTATCTCATAAGAAAATACAAATAATAGAATAAAATAATATTAATACTTCAAAGGGCCTAATATAATGACCAAATTTAATTAGGTAGATACGTAAATAAGGGCAATCATTACTTATGCGATAGAAGCTGGTTAGAATAGTAGTGAAGCGTAATTAGTTAGTATATACAAACTATGAAAATAATGGAGAACATGTAACTTACATGTGGAAGCTTAGAGCTTCATTGTAATAAATTTTGTCATTTCCATTGATATGGAGGCTTCACACGCTGTGGAATATGGTTCAAACTTGTATGAACTCCTATCACACTTAAATCACATACTAGCTATCTACATACTTAAGAGTAATGGTCAAGTAAGATAGAAAATTGTTACCATTAAATATCATACCCAACTTAGATTGTTCTATATCATAAAGCTCAATACATGTAATAACATAATAGCTACAAGGTAAAGAGTATACAACACTAATCATACCTAAGCAATGATTGCAGTTATCATGAAATCCATATCGTTCCAGGTTATGGCATGTTATCCACATAATGTAATAGTGTTAATTAGAGAGATTGTAGACATGAAATATTAGTAATACATGCTATTAGTTTCAATTGTTTACATTCATCTTAATTGTGATAACACAATATGCTTATCCTTTACCTATAACTCATACTATTCCCATATGTTTTATTCAAATTACCTTATCTCATAGGGTTAAGCATTTCAAGCATATGCCTAATGTAATAATGTTAAATGTTTCAAGTGTTATAAAAATGAATTCATTATGGACTCTATTATTGGAACAACTCAGTCTTGGTAGTTATAGTAGCAGTATTTTGCATTCCTATAAGTGTTTGGATAGGATTTTTGTTTTTTTTTTAATAATAACAATAAATTTTGTATTAAAAGGGTTGAGTATCATTAGGGGAGTTTTGAGGTCTAAAATGGGCCTCCTAAAGAAATTATAAAATAATAATGGAAATAATAAAATAAGATTAGATTACATCCTTAAATTTTATAGGGAAAAAAGAAAAAACAACTTTTTCAACTCATATTTTCAACTTATTTCCATATGGATTTACTCAAACGTGGAGCACATACACTCGTTGGATGAAGAATTTGATTCCTCATCCAAGGAGTATCCATGGTGCATACTTTTGATGGGCCCTGATACATGAAAAATGAGAAATACATGAAAAACATGATTGCAATCACGTTTTTTTTTATGTATTTCTCATTTTTTGTATAGCAGGGTCCATAAAAAGTATGCAACATGGATACTCTTTGGATGAGGAATTAAATTTTGCATCCAATGAGTAATCTGGATTGAAACTTGAGTATATATTTAGGGATATAAGTTGAAAATACAGGTTGAAAAGGTTGTTTTTATATTTTATTATTTTTTAATATTTTTACTTTTTTACCCAAAAAATGGTGAATCATCCTCCATGGTTGACATCATCATTTTGAATCCTATTGGTTCTTATAAAGTTTATTTTGGTTGTACATTTTTCTTTAGGAGGCCCATTTCAGACCTCAAAAGTTCTCCAATGAAAACTCAAAATTTACATTCCATCAATATCAAGAGAGACTCTCTCCATGATTCTTGATTCTAAATGGTTGCTTTTCCTATGAACCAAAACTTCATTTTTACATATTTTGGCAAAAAAACTTAGGAGGTGCAATCTTCAAAAACAAAAAGAACAATGCATTCTATAAATTGCAAATAATTCAAAGACCTTAGGAGGTGTTGTCTTCTTCAAGGATATCCTATGAAGGTTGATTCAGAAGCTTGATCGTCTCGATTGATAAAGGGGCTTGACATTTTCAAGAACTTTCCTAGTGGCATCTATTTTGATGATCTAGAATTTGATGTGCAATATGGGATTCTTGTGATTCTTGGATGAGCAAATATGAAATTCAGCAGATAGATCACCTCGAGTCATGTTAAATATCAAAAACTTCTAATCCTTAGATGATGCATAAAGAGAGCATCCAAAATTTAAATTCCATAATATTTTCTTGCATATAAGCTTCCAATCCTATTATTGATTTGGAATTACATCTGGGTTCATCACCTTCCATAAAGAAACAAAATAACAAAGCCAAATAATTTAGGAGGGTTGTGAGATCATGACTCCCACTAGATACATAGAAAGAAGGCATGACTAAGATGGAACTCAAAAAACATAAGGGCTCAATGAAATTAGGTGGGCTGGAAATTTAACAAATGCCAACAATCTACCATGAGGGGATCCAACAAAATAAATTTACACAAGAACTCGACTAACTAATGTGAAACAGAACAACCAAAAGCTTACCTCTTAAATACAGACCCCATGGCTCAATAACTGGAGTGAAAAAGCTCTTAGTGTCAGGGGTTGTCTCTTTAATTGTAAATCCATTTGACCGATAGGAGTTTCCTATCACTTACCACCACTTAGCAACATAATGTTATCCTATACTATCCTCAATCAGTGAAATGATCAAACTAACACTAATCCTCCCATGTGAATCCATTTCTCTCTCTTGGAGGTACCATAGGGCCAAAGTCCCCATGAACAACACTAAATTATCATGAAATCTCATCCTTCTGAAACATTGCAGTATGATAGACTGTGAGGCACTCCTGTGAATGATTCGGAGATACCCATTATAATATGAATCAAAGATTTTGGGTGTCGTCACCAATTCAACACCCGTATACCCCATCATTTCTAGATGTACATGTGGGTGATGACATGACCCAAGGATGCCTTATTGTTAAATTCATGTGATGAGTTAAGGAGGGGGCTCATAAGAGAGTTGACAATTTCACTCAAGGTCCCGCATGTTTTTTTTGTGTTTGGAGATATATATACTCCAAGACGTTCACACAATAAATTGATAATTACAACAAAATTTTAGCAGATTGCTTCTTCTATTACTAATTTATATGAGAAACAATGGAAATATGAGTATGGCCAATAGTTTGAGGGTTTGAATATTTTATGAATCTATGGAATAATCATATTCGAAAGAATTTACATGGCTATAATCCAACCAAAACAAAAAATTACCTCTCATGGATTGTGAATAGAATGATGTGATGAATTCATTAGAGTGATATTGTTATGGAACCAGCTCACAAAACAAAACAAAAGATAGATCAACGACTTAAAAATTATCCTCTTTGAGAAGGAACCTCCTTTACATTATATAAATGAACAATTCTTGGATGATTCAAATGATAAGACCTCCTTGGTATATATAGGAGTCTAAGTGGTCACAATGTAATCAGAGCCTACATAACAATAATAACATAAGGGCACAACATTAACAATAGTGGGCTTCTATTAGGCACAACAATGAACACATGAGGGATACATGGGAACAACAATAACAATAGGGGGCTATACTAACAATAACAATAAGGGGGATGCACTACTATTATAGGGACCTAACATGCCCCTCTCCTTCAAAAAAGTGTTTTCCTCAACGCTTGAGTAGTTCTAAATGCTTATGTATAAAATTCTCATCCTCCCATGTGGAATCTTCAGCGAGTAAGTTCTTCCACTTAATGAGATACTCTAAAATTAATCGATTATGTAGCTATTGGGTTCTTGTTTCCGTGACTACTTCAAGCTCAGATATGATTTTTCCTTCTTTGTCAAGTTATGGAAACATTGTTTGAACTAGGATCTTGTCACCGATAACCTTCTTTAAGCATGAAACATGGAAAATTGGGTCTACTTGGGAAGATGTAGGCATCTCCAATTTATATCCCATAGTACCAATCTTTTGCAACACCTTGTAAGGACCATAGTACTTGGGTGATACTTTATTATCCTTTTTATATTGCTTGAGGGACATTTGTTTGTATGGTTGTAGCTGTTAAAAATCCCGAGTGCCCTCCTAAGGGGGAGGTGTTGATCCAAGTGGCTCCATAAACAATTAGAAGTAAAAGAGGGCTTTGAAAAAGCTAAAAAAGGGTTCTTATATTGTAGTGAAACCAAGGTCAGATCAAAGTTATCATCGCAATATTTCCAATTGTGCAGCATCACCTCAATCCGAGTTCGTATGTGAAAGTTATGGCTCGTAAAAGTTTTCATCAACTAGGCCCATTAGCTAAAGTTAGAAAAGCACAAACTAAATTTGGAGCCCGACTAAATCTAGTAGAGCCGCTAGATTTGGCAGAAATTAATGAGGTATCAAATTGGCACTTCACAGTGATGGATTTCGGTGGTCGGAAAGGGAGAAATTGTCCCCTCTTTAATTTTGTTGGTGACCCTTGAAATCTGACAAACAATTTTTGACTGAATTATTTATAAAAATTAAAAATTAAAAATTAAAATAGGGTGGTGGGCCACCAACCCTGCCACCCCATTGTTTTATATATTAAAATGAAATTGTGGGATGGGGTTTGTAGCTCTAACCCGAGACCTCGTCCATGAGTCATTATAATGACCACTACATATATAGGTTCGACGAGATTTGAACTTGCCAGGTCAACTGATCAACTTGCCCAATGGGAAACCCTCCAATCATAACCACTCACCAAAAAACCAAACATGCTCCAAAAAGAAAACATGACATGAAAACAGAGATGGGGGAGGCCCGTGAGCTTGACCCAAGACCTTTTCCCAACCACTTTGACCACCCACTATGGTGCCAGGCCATGGGCCTTTGTAAAATCTGCCATTGATTTTTATTTAAACCCATTTTATTTACCATTCAAAGGAAGGACGAGCGTGCATGATGTCGAGGCAGTGGAACCATGCCTAGAATGAATTTCGAGGATAATATTCTTTGATGCAGAGGAGGAATCTAAAGATTCCCTTGAGGACAAATTTTCACAGTGTCAGATTTATGCCGAGTTTATACTCAAATTACTCAGAATTTCACTGAGTCTGATGATGCAAGAGGTTTTTTCATCTGACTAGTGTATTTTCTAGAGACAAAATGTTGAGGGTGTAACTGTGAAGGTAGAACCATGCTGTAAGAATATGCATGGAATCTAAAATATTCCCTAGAGGCCAATTTTGAAGGTGATAGAACCAGGCCAAATTTATGCTCATTCATCTCAATTTTTTGCAAGGAACGTGATGGTGTGATCAGATTTTTCATTTGATCAACGAAATTCCAATCAACCTATGAGAAGGAATATTTGGGGAATCGTTGAGATTCCCAGGGGTCCAAATTTTGACCAAAATAGAAAGGATTCAAGTTTACAATAAATCTTCATGATTTTTCACCAAGAATTCAATGATGCAATCCATTTCTTCAGTAGAGGTGTGCATTTTCAGGCCATCCCCAAAAGTGGAGGTATAAGGTGTCTTTTGTACATCCATGTAATTTGATTTTGCTGAAGATTAATGAAAGAGGCCTCCCCGCATTGAGCAAAGATTGGAGACGTAGCCCACACTAGGTGAACTCTATTATCCACCCGTTTTGTCTTTTCTTCTCATGGTTGATGTTTATTTCCTCTTCTTTTATGTGTATGCATCTTATGGTTACATGATATTTTAAATGCAATTTTGTATGCATCCTTTAATTGAAAATATCTGGATCTAGTTTTGTATCAGAGCAGGTTTTTTGTTGATGTGAATTGCAAGTGTATGATAACAAAGGGAAAATATCCAAAGAGGTGAAGGAAAAATTAAGTCTTTTGATCCAGAAGCAAGGTGTGTCACACAAAGATGGAAAATAGAAGATGAAGATTCTTGGTTGGAGGAAGAGAAAAATGATCACAATGGCTTCTATGCCATGATAGAAAAAGTGGAAAAATTATTTGCAGAGTATGAGAAGACAATGGTGAAGCCAGAAAGGAAGGCAGGACTAGATGATCATGCCTTGGTGAATCATGAAGGAGGAAGAGAAGAGTCTCCTGAACCTCCCTCTTCATCTTGCAACAAGAGTTCTTTTTCTTCCTCTTCTCATTGTTCTAGAAGTAGAAAAACTCATAAAATCCATTTTTCAAGCTGGATGTCAAGTTTGATTTTTCTATGTTTAGTGGAGAATCTAATGCAAAAAAAATAGATAACTGTATCAGATAGGTTGAATTATATTGCCTCATACACTAAATCAAAGAGGATGAAGCCAAGGTCCATCTAGCATCCCTTCGATTGAGTGGAACTGCTCTTGTTTGGTGGGAAGGAAAACTGTAGAAAGGTGGTAATATTAGTCGTAAACTTATTTCACCTTGGTCTAAGTTCGTTTATGCTATAAGAGGAGAGCCTTACCCATTGGGTTATAGACAGAAGGCCATGATGGAATGACAACATTTGAAATAAATTAAAGGTAAAAATGTTCACACTTTTATAGAGGGTTTTAGGAAACAATCATTAGCATTGAATGTTCCACTAAACACTCCTGAGACATTGATGAAATATATTAGCTCTTTGCATAGCTATTTGTGTCATTCATTGTTATTATTTGAACCTAAAACTCTTGATGTAGATAGTTTGAAGGTTGTACATCTTGAAATTAGGGAGAAGCATGATAAATATGACCCTCCAAAGAGGATAGAAGAAGCTAAGAGAAAGGAAGAAAAGCCCTCTTGTACTCATTGTGAGATAAAAGGGCATGATGAGGAGAAGTTTTGGAAATTACATTCAAAATTGAGGCCAAAGAGGAATGACAGGAAAGGAAGCATAAGACAGTTGCAACTGTGCAATAAGACCAAGAATTTGAATCAGAGGATGATGAGAAGATCACAGTTGCAGGATTTGCAGGTGTTCGACCAAGTGACTTGGGATCCTACTCAGGTGATGAAATGAAGATTGCAGTTCTTGGGATTACAGAAGATGGACCTATCGACTTGGATTCTGATTTAGGCAACAAGGAAAACATTTCAACAAATGTTTTTCCAAAAATGAGGAGGGCAACAAATAATTCATGGCTTCAAGAGATCGAACAGATCAACTAAAGCATTCAGGAAGAGAATGTTGAACTAAGGAAACTCCTACAAAAAGCAGAGGAGGAGAAACAAAGCTTGAAGCATCAGTTACAAGCGAAGGAGGAGGCCTTGGAAAATTTGCAGCATAACAAGCCTAAGGTAAAAAGTGAGTCTTCAATTTCAAATACTTTTTATGATGATGATTCTGCTACTTTTGAGAAACATAATACAAGAACAGGATAAAAATTGTTGAAGAAGATGGGGTGTCAAGGAAAGGGTCTCAACATTAATGGATAGGGAATTGTGAATCCCATCAAAGTGGAGGAATTGCCTCATTATGTAGGACTTGGGTATGTTAGAAAAGATGTTGGAGAATGCTCCAAGACAACCAGTGACCAACCAACGATAAATGATGGGAGAACCTCATCACATTCCAGTGATAGTGAGGATTCCTTGGGAAATTATAGAGGCACACCAGGAATAAGTGTTTCAAGATAGTCCAAAAAGTTTCGAGGAGAAATAATCATTATGATCATTACAACAAGGATGGGAATAAAAAAGCCACTTGTCAGATACATCATGACCGAAAAGAACATATGAAGGAACCAACTGGTGAAGATGTTCAATAAGCAAATCAGCCACAGGGAGATGACCCATTCATTTTGTTGAGTGATAGATGGTTTTATTAGATATAATAGTTTTTCATGGTAATATTATTGTAAATCATATGTTGCGAAATGATTGTAAAAGTGATTATGTGTTTTCCATCACTTATGAAAGCAACATGATGATGTTTTGGCCCTTTTTTTGATAGTTGGGGTATTGGTTTCTATTATGATGTAAACTTGACCAAGGAGTGTTTTATAAACTCTTCGCAAGTATGGGGCTACTTGGGTCATGATTGGTCATGTAATTTAACATGTAGTTTGCAAAGATATACTACAAGTTTGCAGATGATGCAAGTGTTGGTTCATCACTTATGGTTTCGAAGAACAAAGGTGAAGGAGAAGGAAGTTTGGCTTATTAAGGAACTTGGTTTGCAAACGAGGGAGTACAATAGATTGAAAATAGTGTTCATGATTTTGGAGGACCAAAATCTCCTCAGTGGGAAGGAATGATCCAGGTGGCTCTAGAGACACTTAGAAGTCAAAGAGGGATTTGAAAATGTTCAAAAATAAAAGTTCATGGATTGAATTCAAACCAAGTTCAAATCGAAGAGTTTGTCACAATATTTCCAATGACATAAATGACACCTTAATCCAAATTCGTATGTGAAAATTATGGCTAGTCAATGTTTTGGTCAACTAGGCCCAAATTTGGAGCCCACCTAAATTTGGAAAAAAATTAAAGAGGTAAGAAATTGGCACTTCATGGTGATAGACTGTTGTGGCTAGAAAGGGAGAAATTGTCACCTCTTTAATTATGTTGATTACCCTTGAAATATGATGAACAATTTTTGACCGAATTATTTATAAAAGAATAAAATAAATAAAATAAAATAAAATAGAAGGCATTGAAAGGAGGAGACGAAGTAAGAAACTGGTAGAGATGAGAAAGAAAAAAACAGAGAGGAAGAGGGCATTGAAACAGAAGGGGAAGGACAAAAGGTTGAGTCACCTAGGGTGTCTCCAGAGGTCCTTGAGTAGAAGGCAGCAGCTACCATCACTGCTCTTCGCACACCAGACAAGAAAAAAATGGAAAATAAGGAGGCAAACCCCTCTACATTTCATAACAAGAAAGAGCAGTAAGAAAAAAAGAGCTAAGTGGCTTCAAGGACAGAGAAGAAGCTAAACAATCAAATCCCATGGACCTAATCAACACCCATAATCTAGTTGTAAATAATCCTCAGCTGGCACCTCGATATCTTGCTATTCAAGGGCAAGAAATTTCACATTTTGAGGACATGTTTAGGCTGCCAAGAAATGATAATATACATACCTGCATAAGGAGATGGAAAACACTGCCACATATCTTGAAGATCAGAGAATATAAGTGGGAAGAAGTAGAAAGGAAATCAAGCTTCTATAAACAAGAAGCAGAGACCACAACGGAAGCATGAGATGTCAGAGAAGCTACCAACGCCACTAAGTTGCTCAGAGGATGAGCAACACTTTCAGTAGGGGGGTGATGATGAGCCTCATCATAAAGTAATTATGTGGGCCTTAATTAACCTTAATTCACCTCCTAGCTTAGTCAAACCAACTATTCTCACAACTTATTGCATAATTTTGATTATATTTTGTTTATAAGATGAGTAGAGTTGGATATTTTTCTTTGTGGTCTAATGTGCATGTAATGCAGGAATAAACTATAAAAGCAAGGAAAATGCAGGCATAAAAGATAAAAGAAAGGAACTATGGTAAATACCTTGGTAAAAAATCGAATGGGACAAGGGAGAGGAATTACAAGAGGTAAATCCTCCTCATTTACTGCCCCTCCATTCGAATATCCCTCCATTAGTTGAAAGTACAAACAACCCCCTTCTAAAAGGTGGCCAAGCAAGTGAAGGTGCAAACAGCCAAATCAAGAGTACTAGAAGGCAACCGAGTGAGAGTGCAAAACAAACCAAATCATGTGTACTAGAAGGCAACCATGCAAGTGAAAGCATGAGTTTATCTTGAGTTGGGAGCCAAGCCTCCCTACTAGAAGGCAGCCGAGCTAGTGAAAGGGAAAGCATGAGTTTATCATTGAATTGGGAGTTGTGCCTCCTTAATTTTGAAGGAAGTCATTGGAGACTTCAGATGTATAAGTAGAGAGGCTTAGGAACTCAATTTCTTTTAGTTACGAAGAGTTAGCAAGAATTCAGACTTATCACTATAGAATTCTACTTTGTTTTCAAGCTGCAAGTCTTGTAACAGTTTTTGATTTATAATGAGGATGAGTTTTGTTTTGAGCCAACACTGAATTAACTCAGAGGGCTGAAGCTCTTAGGTTAGGGCCCAACCCTAGTAGCCAGAGCTCCTCTTTATTGTATTGTTATGCTGGCATAGATTCCTGTTTTTTGTTCATTTACTTAATTAGATGCAGTACAAATTCATGGTTTCCTATTCATTTGCTTAAATAGTTCATTTCCATTACAACACTAGCATAGATTCATGGTTTAGTAGTTTATTTTCTTAAGTAGTTGCAATTGCATCACCACAATATAGAGTAGATGATTTGTGGTTTAATTGGTTATTTGTTTAAGTAGCTGCGTTTACATTACAGAGGTTTATTGTTTAATTGTTCATTTTCTTAAATAGTTGCAGTCGCATTACAATAGTGCAGAGTAGATCATTTATGCTTTCATTCAATTAGCAGTTTAGCAAAGAGAAAATTCATAAGGTTTTCCATAGGTGTCGCAGCCTCACCTCTTCCCTCTGGGACCATGACATGAGGAACAAACCCTGTAGCAACCCCAAAAACATAGAGTTTCAATTTTGCATGGAGTTTGTTGTTTGATGCAGTTACATGGTTCATTTCATGGTCATTCATCCATTTCCTGATCATCTGTTCCTTCACCCTCTTTTTAAGACCTCGCTCATACGCCCATTCTCCTTCAACATGAAACGCCTGAGCGGAAGCTGTTAATTCACGTTATAATCAGTTTTTACCCATAGATTTCCTTACACAACAAAACCCAACTAATCACCACCCAATTCATTTTCAACGCTGACTTTATGCACTTTAAATCCCCACTGTCGATCTTCCTTGTCTGACCTGACGGTTATCGTGCACCTGCTCGCCAACTAGCTCGGTCAAATCTCCCTCATTGATCTGCCTCGCCAGATCCAACAGTTATCACGCAATATTGCATGGATTTTTGTCCGATCATTATCCGCCCAAGGCCACATGATAAGAGTGGTTTCCCCATGATACATGTCACCCAGGGAGGCTAATCGCATAAAATTTTAAAAAATAGCTTACAGCTTTGAGGGCACGTGAATTACAACTTACCACCTTCTAAACCTGCTCCCTCATTTCCGCACATTCCTTTTTGTGCTGCAATATCCACCATCGATCTATCTCCTGATCTAACGGCCATCACATTGCCCACTTGCCAACTAGCTTGGCCCATCTCCACCATTGATCTGCCTAGCCATATCCAACGAATATCGCACCATATAGCATGGATTTCTGTCCAACCATTATCCGCCTGAGAGCACGCGAGAAAAGTGGTTTTCTCATGCTACATGTCGCTTGGTAAGGCTAATCGTGTGAAATTTCAAAATATAGCATATGGTTTTTAGGGCACACGAAATACAACTTACCACCTCCACAAACCCGCTACCATTTCTGCACGTTTATTTTGCCAGCAATCTAATCTCCTCGTCCATCTGCCGATTAATCTTATCTGTCCATCTCTTGACTTAGACTCTACGATATAATCTCAATCATCCATCCTGTTAGTTAACCCTATTCGCCCATCTACCTACGTACCCTCCAGTGATTCGATCTCATTCATTTGTTTGCCTTTCACCCGACTGATCCAATGGTTCTTATGTGTTGTCACTCCCTTACATCCTCGTTTGACCAATTTTGATCTTTGATTGCTCTTCTGCTTAAACATAGACTTAACTTAGTTTCCTTTGCTTACCCCTTAGTCTATTTTTGATGCTTTTTACTTCTGCAACTTAGATAACAACATTAGATTAGTGTTGTTTTGGAAATTCTGCTTCACATAGCTATTTAGATGGTTAGTTAGGGTTTGGTGTGAGTTAGCATTACAAGTTTTTTTCTTCATTACTGCCATAGTGTAGCTCTCCCTTAGAATAGATTTTCTCTTCTTCAATCAAAATCAAGCTTCTTCTGACCCTATAGAAGTTTTGCTTTGAAACCCTAGGGTCCCTTTTCAGATGAGCAGTGACAACAGGCAGTACCTTCACTTATACTTGTGCCTATAGCATTGTCACCTCCAATTTTGTACGAACCCCGAGTCGATAAGTGAAGTTGGTGGCCCTGGGAGTTGTAGTATTCTTGCTGCAATACCTAGGCTCACCAGTGCCTTCAGCTCGATTTCTCTGGGCTTCATCATCTTAGGCAAGTGAAGCGGGGCTCCCTTGTATCTCATCATCCATGTTTGCATGTAATGAATAGCATCATGCACGCTCGACAAGATACATGCTCTTCTAGCACATTATTGCTACCATCTGTTGAGATGGACGATTGCCTTATGCATGGTACCAAACTTGGAATACAATGCCCGCATAACTTTGTTAAGGGATAATACTTCATCTAGTATTTACTTCTTCAATTCTTCTTGGAAGGACGCTATCACCAACTCTCCTCCTTGCTTGGTCGTCTGTAGTTCCTTAGTCATTCACTCATTCTTACCTATCAAAAAGTGAACACTTGAGCTAGTGGCTTCAGCATATGCTCTAGTGGCATTAGCCAAGGCTGTTGGATGTTTGTACACATCAAACGCGATCACTCATTCCTCATACTACATAGGAGATGTATGATCTTCCAGATTTTACACTCTACGAGATTTTACAACTCTATGTTGAGACTCGTCGAATGAGATGTTGTGCATCTATCCTTCCAACTGATCTCCAAGGATCTCAATGTCTCCTTGGTCACTTGGGACTTGCTCATCTTCTGGATGTGGTGAAGCTGGTGAGTTGACCTCTTGGTGGTGAGGCATGAGGTCGATGTCCTGCTTTAACTCCTGGTGCTCCATACCCATATCCATTTGTTCAAGTGCTTGCTCTATTTCCTGAGTAAAGTCCTACTCCTGTGATGGTTCACCAAGTTTTCTTGATGCCAATTGTTCTGATGAGATCACTACCTATACATGCAGTGTTTCATCTATCTACACATGTTGTGCCCCCTGATGTACCTGTTGTTACTATGTTTCCCTCTCCTTTTTGCATAGCTCTTGTTCCTTTTGGATTTGCTCTTTCAACTCATACAACTCCTTCTTTGTTTCCTCCATTCTCCATTTCTCTCTTTGCCTTTGCGCATTTCACTTGTTGTGTTGTTACCTCTTTTCCTCTATGGCCATAGCTACTTTCTCCACAAGTAGATCTACTCGAAACTTGAAGCTCTGCTCTTCATCCATGTGATCGACAATCTTCCTCTTACCCTTGTCACACACTAGTATGTTCACCACTACTATTGTTGCTGCTTCTGGTGCTCTCTGGGATGTTGCTTCATGTTGCTTCACTAACCATTCCATAGCGAAAATGACCGGTTCATTGAGTCTAGAGGATTTGTAACAATATCTCCATGGGTCCTCCTCTAGCCAATGACATGCCCTATGGATCCAGTTGAACTGTACTCTCGTGCAGTTATATTTAACAAGACAGTGTGGGCCATATGGATTACAACTTTGGAGGTCGAATGGACACTTATTCATCTGTTCTGCTTTGACATCCGCATGCTTGAAACTCTGGATCTCGTATAAACCAATATGCAATGAAAGAGCAGGCTAATGTGCCTTCTTCTTCTGGTGCAGCCTAGCTGTCAACCCTGCCAAGATGTGATATGCTACTTCCTGCATGATGAGTATGTCCAAGGAAAAATTTGGTAGAACATGTAGAGGCTTCTCCGTGTTGTACATCCATATGAAGGTGCCAGACAGTGAGGCATACCAATCAGCAATGTCTATCAGTGCCTCCATTATTTCCTTCGACATGCAAGGTGGATCTTGTTCAAATAAAATCTTGTAAACCAAGGTGAAAAAATGATTCAGACAGCCGTGTGATAACTCCTTTGAAGCTGCATTCGGACAACATCTTACAATAAGTGTTCACAACATTCTCAGTTGGCGACCATCCCCACTTCAAGCCTGGGAACTCCTGTCAGGCACAGGCTACATCCAAGATGTAAGCAGACATGTAGATTTCTGCTTACATACCTATGGGCAACTATTGATCCCTTGTTACCTATTCCTTCAGCTGATGAGCCAACATTCTAGACTAGTTTCATACCTTGCCTTCTCTAGCTAGTTGGTCCAGCGTGACCACCCAACTCTGTGGGAAGGTTTCCATGCTTTCTTCGCCATACAGTCGACATGCAAAGATGATCAAGTATTGATAGCCTTCTGAAGTATCTTCATCTTGTAGATCTGGTTGGGTGTCATCCTGAATCTAGCCGGCTCCTTTACCCAGTTCTTTAGAATGTCTCTAGAGTTGGTATTGCTGTTGGGTAAGCTAAAGGGAGTCTCCATGATGGTCACGGGCTCCGACATTTGATACATCTCATCATAATATTGTGCCCTGAAGGTTGCAATCTTCATCCTACCGAAATTTCTCAAAGTCATCGTCTCGAGATCAGTGTGTGAGATGATCCAATGTATGAGGCCCGCGCATGGGAACGCGAGGTATCTACATGCAATCCGATATAGGCTGGAATTATGGATGTTCACATATACCTAGCGGTCTTTGAGGTCTTCCCCAAATGTGTCTGCAAATGCATCATTGACCTCTTGCCATTTCAACTTGATGTCCTTGTCTAGAATTAGCTTGGTATCTTCATACATCGGTAGACTTGAAGACACTCACTAAAATGCTACTCTAGTTGCACTTTCATCAATGTCCTTTTATCATGCTCTCTTAGAGGCAATTGATCCTAAACTATTAAGAGGTGGATGAACATCTTCTAGATCTAGAGACAAAGTGACATGCATCGTAATAAATCTATCAGCAAAAACCAAAGCAACTTTGGGAATGAGATAACACATACCTGGGGATTTACTGGTAAGGATTACGCAATTTCTTCTAAGAGGCTAGGAGATTGGCTGCCAGACTTGCACAAAAGAAGTATAGGCTATCTGGGAGGCATGACTGGCTACTGGAATTTCACAATGTGCAATCTAGGCTGACTACTGGAATTGTGCAATGCATAATTTCAACCAGCAATGGTTGTAGGCTCAGTGAGTACATTACGTAATTTTTTGGGCCAGCAGTCACTGTCCCTCAAAATTATGTAAAGCAGGCCTAGAGTACAGTTATTGGGTAGTAATGTGCATTTCCTGGGGGGAAGACAGAGCCTTCCCTCTCAGGACTACGCAATGTTGTCTTGGTGAGGTGGAGTCTAGGCCAAGGCTACCTAGACCTGTCGACGGGAAACTAAAAGAAAATGTGAAAGTGAATGCATGGCGATACTGAGTGTAAGCAAAAACAGATGATCATGCATGCAAACAATGAATGAAATATTGAGAAAATGGAACAACATGCATGTGGGTGAAGCAAATCTCTGAATCAACGACTATTCGTACAAAATAGTTTCATGCATGCGACAACAATGAGATACTAATGAAAACTAAAACGGTGCTAGTACAAGCTATTATGCATGTAAATGATAGCAATAATTTGAAGAAATCAAGCAAACAACACTCACACAAGAAAAAACACAAAAAGCGACAGAAATGATGTAAAAGATAGGTTGAGATCACTTACTTGTGAATAGTTGAGCTGGATGTGTTGAAGAGTCCTAGATGTGATGTGGGGTGTCATAGTTCCAAGATCGATGTGAAGAAATTAGCTCTGAAGTGTCAAATAAATAAGTTTGAAGCTCATGACGTGCATGCCACAAATCTAGGAAAGAGCGACACTTGGAGGAGATTCTAAAATGATCTTTGCATGTAACCTCTAACTAATAAAAATAGCTCCCTAAAATCTAGGGATGATTTTTGCATGTTACTTTTTCTATTCCAGGAAAAATATCCCATGCATGCAAGTCAAGTTTCCTTGGTCCCGAGTGGAACTGGTCAAGCCAACTGCACATGCAAGAGCTTGCTCAACTGCTGGGAGAAAATGCGCATTTCTGGGAGGGACTTGGGCTGGCTACCCAGAAGATTTGTGCAATTTTTGGGTAGTAGCTCACTGTTGTCTAGGATTACGCAATTCCTAGGCTAAGAAGCTCTGCTGGGAGGAATTGTGCAATTTTCTGGGTGAAGCTTGACTGGAATATTTGTGCAATTATGGAGCCCAGCAAGCTGCCAGACAGAATTGCGCAATTTCTGGAGGGAAGGCTGGTTGCTCTCTAGAATTGTGCAATTTCTTGAGGGATTTGCTTAACCTGCAGTTGGACCAAGTCTGGAGAAACAACCTATGAGGGGAATGCAACAAGCTTTGATAGATAGGTTGCCTTTCTGCAAGAAAATCACCGAATTTTGTGTACTTGATGAAGCAAGACATGCTGCTGCGAAAGGTTGGTAGGGAGGCTCCAAAACGAAGCTAATGAAAAATTTTGGAAGTTGGTTGTAGCCGCTACAACACAACCATAATTAATAGCATGCCTTGCACTATCAAGTACATAGGCTTCAGCTAATTTTTCATGGCTTGCTAGCCTGTGCATGTCATTTTGCTTAACTCCCTTCATAGGTTGCCTTTCTAGAATTAAACTATTTTCTGACTTAGCAGCTTCCCAAGAAAATTGTGTAATTCAAGACGGGAACCAGCCTTCCCTCCAAATATTGCACAAATCATTTGGGTAGCCTGTTGGGCTCCAAAATTGCATAAAATAGTCACACATGCTTCCAACAGAAAGCTGCAAAATCTAGCTCGACACTAGGCCTTAGCCCATAAATTACGTAATTCTGGGAATAGTCACATGATGACCCCAGAAATTGTGCAATCCCTTAGGGATAGCCAGCCAGCTCAGCCTAGAAACTACGCAAATCCCTCTTCCAGTCTTGCCGGTTGTTGCATGTGCCTTCAGGATGACAGGTTCCCTCCAAGACCCAACAAATCTGATTTGCATGCATGGCCTTCTTTTCCCAAAATAGCAAAAGGAATCATGCAAAAGGCATCCCTAGATTTTAGGGATCTATTTTTAGCAACTGGAGGTTACATGCAAATATCGTTTTAGAAACTATCCTCCAAGTATCACTTTTTCCTAGATTTGTGGCATGCGTGTCATGAGACTCAAAATTATTTATTCTACACCACAGAGCTCATTCTTCACATCGATCTTGGAACTTTGAAATCCCATAGCAAATCTAGGAGTCTTTGGCACATTCAACTCTTATTTCCGGGTAAGTCTGCTTCACATGTTTTTTGCAGCATTTCTATCAATTTTTGTGTTTTGTCTTGTGTGAGTGTTGTCTGCCTGTACAAGCATTGTTTCAGTTTTCATTTGCATCTCACTATTGTCGCATGCATGACATTGTTTTTGCACCGATGGTTGCCGATGTGGCAACCCATTTCACACACATGCATGCTTTCCCTTTTTCTGAATCTTGCATTCATTTTTTTCATGCATGATCATTCATTCTTTCTTACACTCAGTTTCTCCATGCATTCGAAGCTTCACATGTTTTCAGTCACCCGTTGACAGGTCTGGGCAACATTGGGCCAAGCCTTGCCTTGCCTGGATAACATTACGCATTTCTGAGAGGGAAAGCACTACCTTCCTCCTTGATAATGCACAAAACTAGATGGAGACTATCCTCCAAGCTTTCTCTGCACGATTCTAAGAGGTAGTGCTTTGTTGGCCCAAAAAGTTGCACAATGCAATCTCTGGGCTTGCATGCCTTGCTGACTGAAATTGCACATTGCACAAACTCAACCCCTAAAAGGTCATCCTGGATTACGCATTATGCAGTTCTAGTAGTCAACTAGCATCTGATAGACCGAAATGTCTTTTCTGTAGTTCCAACATTCAATCTCCCTGCCTCCCAGTGAAAAGTGCACAATCCTTGCCATCAGTCTCCTGGGTATATTGCATGTCAGTCCTCAAGTTTTCTTTAGTTTTCAACTGTGACGTTTCTTTCCATGTATGTCACCATGTCTCTAGGTATAGTAGGTGTTTTTTCATCTCTTAGTATTTCAGGTTCAATGGCCTCCAAGAGAGCAGGGTCAAAGGACACCGACGTAAGCGCAACTGGAGATGCAGTTGAGCAAGTGTCTATGAGTTTGTCAATTTACGAAGACACCAAGTTGCTCGTAGACAAATACATCAAGATGAACTGGAAAGACATCAATGATACATTTTCAGACACATTTTGGGAAGATCTTGAAGACCACGGGGTCTGTGTGAATATTCACAAGTCTGGCTTGTACTAGATTGCATGTAGGTATCTCGCGTTTCCATGCGCGGACATGATACATTGGATCGTCTCGCACACTAATCCTAAGATGATGGTGTTAAGTAGTGTCAACAAGATAGATATTACTACCTTCAGGGCACAAGACTATTATTAGATGTACCACTTTCCTCAGCCAGTGATCATAATGGAGACACCCTTTAGCAAACCTAGCAGCGGTGCAAATTCCAAGGATATCTTGAAGAGCTAGGTGAAGCAGCTAGCCAAGCTCAGGATGACACCCAACCAGGTTTACAAGATGAATATATTGCGGAAGGAATATTAGTACTTGATCTTCTTTGTATGATTCTTGTACGACCAAGAGAGCACGGAGACCTTCACACAAAGTTGGGTGATCGTGTTGGACCAACTGGCCAGTGAAGGATAACCATGCAACTGGTCTAACATGTTGGCTCACAAGTTGAAGGAACAGGTACCAGGAGCCCAACAGCCACCCAAAGGTGAGCAAGAATAAATATACATGTACGCATACATTCTGGATGCAATCTGTGCTAGTCAGTAGTTCCCAAGCTTGAAGTGGGCATGGACACCAGCGAAAACATCTGTACACACTTATTGCAAACTATTTTCTAATTGTAACTTCCACGAAGTCATCACACAATTGTCAGACCATTTTTTCACCCTGGTGTGCAAGATGATATTTAAGCAGGATCCACCTTGCATGTGGAAGGCAACAATGGAGGCATTGATCAACATAGTGGATTGGTATGCTTCACCTTTTGGCACCTTCATACGGATTTATAGCACAAAGAAGTCTCCTCATGTTTTACCAAAGTTTACCGTGGACAAGATCGTCATGCAAGAAGTGTCGTACCACATCTCGATAGGACTGTTAGCTAGATTGCATCGAAAGAAGAAGGCACCTTCACCCGCTCTTCCATTGTGGATCGGGTTGTACAAGATACAAAATTTCAAGCATGCTGATGTCGAGACAGAAGAGTTCAAAAGATTTACTTTCTCCACCAAAATCTTCAATCCGTATGACCCGCATTTCTTCGTAAAGGACCACTATGCGAGAGTGAAATTTCCTTGGATCCACAGGGTGTGTCATTGGACTCAGGAAGACCCATGGATATATTGCCACAGCTTCTCCAGGATCAATGAACTGGTCGGCATAGTTGTGGAATGGTTAGTGAAGAAACATCTAGGAGAGAACCATCATCAGCAAGAATAGGGGGTAACATACCTAACAATGACAAATGTAAGAGAAATAGTGTTGACAGTGCAGAGGTAGAAAAAACTGCAAGTTCAAAGAAGACCCACTTGTGGAGAAAGAAACTTTGGAGATAGAGGCAAAGAGGCGACAATGTGACAGGAGGAATGCACAAAAGCAGAGAGATAAACAAAGGATGGAGGAAACAGTGAAGAAGTTGTAGGAGTTGAGGCTACAACTCTGAGAAGAACAAGAGTTGTGTATATAGGAGAATGAGGCACAACAGGGACAGACGTAGCAGGAGGTGGAACATGCATAGATCGATGAAAATGAACCCATAGAGGTTGTAGACTCATCCGAGGAGCTGACACAAAGTAGGCAGGGTGAGTAGTCGCAGGAGTAGAAATTTGCTCAAGAGATTGAACAGATACTTGAGCAGATGGATATGGAGATGGAGCAACCAAAGTCAGAATAGGATATCGACCAAGAGGTTGACCCACCAACCTCACCGGATCCAGAGGTAGAGCAAGTCCTGAGCGAACAAGGAGATACTAAGATCCTTAAAGAAAATTCGGAATCAGAGGTGCATAACATATCATTCATTGAGTCGCAAAATAGAGTTGTGCAATCATGTAGAGTGACTACTCCGGATGTCCACACATCTCCTGTGCAGTTTGAAGAATGAGTGATCCTATCTAATGTGCACAAGCATCCAGTAGCATTGGTCGATGCTACCAGAGCATATGCCAAATCCACCGGCTCGAGTGTTTGCTTCTTGACAGCACAGAACAAGCGAATGGCTAAAAAGTTATAAATGGCCAAGTAGGGAGGAGAATAGATTACAACATATACTAGAGTAGAGTTGAAGAGAGAAATATTGAATGAGGTATGGTCTCTCGAGATAGTCATGTGAATGTTGTATTCCAGATTTGGCACCATGCATTAGGCAGTTGTCCATCTCAATGATTGGTAGCAAGGTTGTGTTAGGCGAGCATGCATCTTGTCATATTCACACATTGTCGTCCACTGAATGCAGACATGGACAATGAGATAAAAAAGAGCCCCATTGCACTTTGATGAAGCCAAAGGCGGTAGAGTTGAAGGCATGCATCTGGAGTCAAATCAAAAACTATGAGGAACTCCCGCAACTCTTCACCAGTTTGTAGGCTTCACATGCATGGGTGTTTACAAGAATGGATGTTGTTGTGTGTGCGCATGTGATCCCATATATTGGGACACTCACTGAGGCAAAGACAAAGAATCATGTCTGACTGGAGCTAGACACGTACTTTGACAAGTTGATGCACATAGCCACTGGTGCAAACTTGGTGATCAACATGGACACCATGCATCAGTACATCATTTTCCCAACCGCACTCAAGACAATGATGCACATGTTATCAGGCGAGTTGGACAAAGGAGCCAAATCAGTGTTCTCAGATGCAACAAAGGCAAGAGTTCATTTCCATAAAGATGTCACCACAGATTACATAGACACCATCATGGACTACCAAGTTTGGCATTAGTTTTCCACCGTCGACCATGGCAAGGATTTAGAATATTTGATCTTCCCACAGTTTTTCGAGTCTTAGTGATGTTTGCCATGGCTTGCTCAATCCTATTTTGTCTCACATGGGTACATGTGCAGATTGTATGTAACATCTTGTAAAGTGAAATTCCAAGTGTCAATAGTTGAATGTATCAATCATAGAGTAGTTAAAGATTCATGAGGGTAGGTGAATAGTCACAAAGGGGAATGTCAAGGGTCGCCCCACCCTTCGCTATTTATAGAACCTCATAAATCATTGTAGAGGCTTTTGGGTAGCCAAGCTTAGGATAGGAGTATCTTAGAGAAAGCTTGGAGAGTATTGTAACGAGCCTTGACTTCTCCGTAGTGCAGAGCTAGTACATCTCTTTGGAGGAGTAGGCGGCAGTGACTGTAATGTCCCGTTATTAGGGCTAGTGGTTGGTCATGGTTGTGCTGTATGTTTGGAACTTTCACTTCTTAATATAATAGAGTTAGCACGTTTCATGAATATGTTGTTATTTTATTTCAATTATCTTTGTTATTCTAATGATATATGTATCTGTTTGTGTACACATGTGTGTACAGAATCTTTTTGTATATGTATGTATGAATCTTACTAAGATGTGTTGTTGGTTTAACCATCACTTTGGATTGTTGGTTCGCATGCCTTCTAGTTCATGATGCATCTTTGCTCTTGTGTTCTCTTCCAAGCCATGCATTTCCACAAGTTTCCAAGGAGTGCACTCACCCCACTTTCTGTGTGTTAGAACTATTCATGCACCTTCCTTGGCTTGTTGAGCATGTCATAGCCTTTCTACCAACAAGGACATCTTACTTACCTCTGCAGGCAACCACAGTTAAGGAAATAGTATATGATCCACTGCTGGGACTCCTACACCAAACTTTTTTAGTTCTATTTGGGACTTCTTACTGGGGAGATCCCCTTGCATGTGTGTAGGTCCACCATCGTCAACAGAGTTATACTGAGAATTTATGAATATGTCTAGTCAAAGATGTCCTAGTATTCTCGTAAAAGGGATCTATATGTAATTAATTCTTCCTAGGAAAAATCTTCCCCCAATGATATTTCTTCAACAATGCCAGGTTTGGTTGAGATATCCAGTTTGATGGTAGGTGAAATGCTTTCCCTGATACCCTCTTTGAAATCATCTAGCATAGGAATGGAACACGGATGGTTAGTGCATAAGCCTTTGTTTCATGATGAACTGACCTTTTTCCATAGGGTGAGGAAAGGGGGATGTGTGCCTGATGGGCAAGAAGGATAACCTCCAATTCATCCAATGTTGTGCATTTATTGGTAGGATGTCATAAGCCATGACACAGAGCACATGAAGGAGTCATCTTAGGAGTGGATGTGTTAGTCAGGTTTTTCTTCTTTGAATTCTTCTTCTCATTTCTAGTTATATTCATTGATGTCATATGCCATCACACAGATCACATGGAGGAGTCATCTTAGGAGTGGATGTGCTAGTCAGGTTTTTCTTCTTTGAATTATTCTTCTCATTTCTAGTTATATTCATTGATGTCTTTAGGGAAGGTGGTGTACCAATAGGTGGTAAGGCCCCTAATGGATGACCTGGAATATATTTCCCCATGGGGCTAACCATTGGCATAACTAACATGGTAGTTGGTACCAAATACCATATAAGGATATCGAGAGCCATATTTGGAAAAGTGAGTGTTTTCATTACTTACTAAGATAAGTAACCTAGTGGAGGATATAAAAAAGGAGTTGAAATGATAGCATATGGTAATAAAGTCATATAATTTGTCATAACATTCTTTAGTTTCATTGGTTGTGATCGATTTCTATGAGAGGATTCGCCAAAATAAGTCATTACTACACATACAAAGGACATTGATGGAGAAATTATGATTGGGGGACCTTTAGGGTAAGTACCAAGTATGAAGGAATGTTTAAAAATTCTTGGAACAACTTCAGTCAGGATAGGGACCAATTCATAGTGAGACCTGACTAAGGGTAACACATTGTCAAGTGAGAGGGATGTTTCTATTTTACAGCGTGTTAATTGGTAAATGGTGATGATTTTACCATTATGGGGTGTTACATTGGAAAATCCCTCTTGCAAAAAAGAGCAATCTCCCTAGATCC
>APFE031433738.1:296668-324151 GCA_000404065.3 Pinus taeda
GCAAAAGAGAGATGTGGAATACATAAACAGACTTACAAGAACATGTAGAGAACACACCATCAACACAACAATCCACAACAATCCACAATGATGTCTGCAAAATCCTGGCCTTCCTTTTCTTTAAATTGCAGAGATAGATGTACAATATACAATACAGCTTTCTCCCACAAGAGTCCAACCTTCCAACCTCTCAAAATGACTAAGAAAATACATAATATAGGCAAGCTAACCTCTTCCCTTGCCTCTAGGGGTCGAGCTCATCCTTCTAGGAGCAGTTTGAACAACTTCTAAATCAATCACTACATAATAGGCCAGCTCAACAACTTGCCTCTATTACTTAGCTAACTGATTCATGCATTAATTATTCACTTTTTACATCAAGGAAGCTTCTAGAAGGGTAAAGAGAGATAAAATCTATCAAAGTGTCATGAAAATATTACATTTATCCATCATCTACACGTAAAAATGGTCAACCATAGTCAAAACAGTGTTTTTGACAAAAACAGGTCAATTCTGGTGAAGCTGGCGCACACGGTCGCGCCCCCTGTAGTTTAGGTCGCGCCCCTTTGCTGCAACTTTTGAGTGGTTTCCACTGATCCAAATCAGGTGCAAGATGGCTCATTGGAAAGCTTGGTCTGTCTACTTTCCATCCCAAGTGGAATTTCTGAATTTGGAGTTGTTTTGCCCCCTCAAAAACCATTTCTCCCAAGGTCACTTTTGTCAATTCTGGCAAAGCTGGCGCACACGGTCGCGCCCCCTGTAGTTTAGGTCGCGCCCCTTTGCTGCAACTTTTGAGTGGGTTCCACTGATCCAAATCAGGTGCAAGATGGCTCATTGGAAAGCTATTTGTGTCTAGTTATCATTTTAGTCATCAAGAAAATAATTTGGCCAACCAAACTAGGAGAAAACTTGATTTTCCCAAGGTCATTTCAGAGGTGTCTTTGATTCTCCCGAGGCAACGGTATTCTTGACATTTCTCTCAAATAATGACACCTATATAAACAGTGAAAGAGGTTTTTCTTATTTGGAATGTTATGGACAAAAACCTCTCTCAGTTTTCCAAAATTCATCTCTGACTACTCTGAAACATCATTTGAGTGAAACTTGCCCCGATGTGTGAAACAAGGAATTTGGTCGAAATGAAGCAAAATGAAGGGGATAGGGGGCTTCTAAATTCTTGGGGAAATTTTTGGGAGTGGGGAGGGATGTTAGGAAGCAGGGGAAAGTGGAATCTCAGAGATTGAGTGAGGGGAAGGCGTCAAAAAGGGCAAAACACAGGCCCAACCTAGAAAATTGCCAGGTTGTAGCTAGAAACTAGGGTTTGTGGAAAAATGAGGATTTTGGGGGATATGAGTGTTGGGAAGGGCTTAATAAGGTACATTAAGGATAGGGGAAGGTGTATGAACATCAGGAAACAAGTTTTTCCATTGATTTGACCGTTCAAGAGAAATTAGCTTTCAAAACCCTAAGAGAGGGAAATGAGCTTGCCAAGGCACAACTGAAGCATGAACAAGATGTAAAATGACTCATTAGACACTGAGATGATCATGACAACCCTATGAATGATGATAGACTCAGCTGAATGATGACATAGACTGACATTTGGGCAACTTTAGAAGAAGCATAAAGCAAACCCTAGACCTAATGCCTAGTGACCAAATTTTGCTTGAAGACTCACTGAAATGACAAAATTTGACCTTGACACTTCAAAATCACTTTGTAAGAGCATATTTGATCACTGGAGGAATGTTGTAAAGACTGACACTAACATGGTGGATGAAGGATCCTCTGCAAGTATTATATCCTCCTTTACTTGGAAATATTTGGGTTCTCCAAAGTTGTTGACAACTAAGTCAGTTGTTAGCTTATGATAGAAAACCTGGTGAATCTATGGGTGTTCTTCCTCAATTGCCTATTAATTTAGGTGGGAAGACTATTTTTATTGATGTGATGGTGGTTGATTTCCCTTTAGACTTTAATATGCTACTTGGGCGTGATTTTGTCTATGCTACAAATGTTGTGGTGTCTTCACTCTTTCGAGTGATGTGTTTTTGTCATAATGGAAATATTGTCATTATTGATCAACTTGCATATGATAATAACCCCCCTAATTCAAGTTTACTACATAATACCCTTTGGTATGTTCCAAGTGTTCAAGTAGACTCTACGAGGCCACATGTGAACTATGTGGCATTGAATCCTCAATGTTCAATTGCTTCTGAGAAGGATCTTTTGAGCTACTATTTTCCTTCTCGAGACTTGGTATCGGTAGTTGACCGCATGATTTCTTGTATGGGGATATGGGACAGCTTAATTCCATCTATGGATCCTTCTAGTTCTCATGATTTCTTAGAAGTTGATTTGCCTTCACAGGAGGAAATTTTTGAAGCCATGAGTTTTAACTACCAAAGGAGTCCTTAGCTTGAGCCTCGCAAGGGGTTTTATTATGCGTAAGCCGCAAGGTTGCGTGGTTCCCTGTACCATATTGTACATATAAGGTACACATTTTCAAGTTTTATATTCTATAACACAAGATTTAATCTGAAGTTTATACATGGGATGTATTAAATTCTTGTCTAGTGTTCCTATTTATGTCTACAGAACTTGGAAAACTTCTCCTTTGGACATTTTTGATCCACTCTGAAAGGTATTGGTTCTCAAAACTGGCATATAGGTTAGATTTTTCAACTGCATTATGAATTTATTAGTTTCCTTTCCCATTTTTGACCTTAGGATCGACCCCACCAAGATATGATGTGGAACCTTCACATTTCTTAGAAGTGTCATAACTTGTGTGGTAGAGCCTACCTTATCATGGGCACCCTAGATAGTACCTTGTTGTCACTTGGCACCCATGCTAAACTTTTATTCTTAGGCTCAAGAGACCTCTTTAGTACTGCCATGACTTGTGCATTGAATACTCATTCTCTTACTTCTTCGTTATTTTTCTAGATTTTATACCCTAGAGGCTCCTTTGTGTTGAGTTGTACTGCTACATTGCATGTTGACCATTTGTACCTTTTGGCCTTAAGCCATCTTCACTTGGACTCATGTTTAAGCCACCTTTTGACCAATTTTTTGGTGAAATCAGCCTTGCAATCACATAGCCTCTGCAATTTGACACCTTTTTCACCCATGGAAAGAACATTCAACCAATTTCATCACCTTGCATTGAGCATAGGAATGTTCCCCTCCCATGAACTAGAGCATTTGTATCTAGACACTAGTTCTTTCCACTGTACTATAGGCATTCTTTTATTCCTTTTTTAGGCTTTCTAAATGTGAAAAAGACAATATATATATATATATATATATATATATATATATATATATATATATTCCAAAAAGAGAAGGAATGGGACATTATTTCCATGATTGATGGAAGCTAGAGTCAGTTGTATCACCCTTGAACAAAGAACTCAAAATTAAGTCTTTCCTCCATTGGGATGGACTTTAGTTTGACTTAGGAGAGCCTTAACCTTGTTATTGAGTCAGTACTCCTTCGATTGGTTATCTCTTCCAATCATATGGAGAGTTTGTTTATGCCTCCTGCATGACAAACTTATACAAAGTTATCATATACTACCATGTAGTCACATTTGAGTCGTGCTCTTGTTCAAGGGAAGTAAACCTAAGTCCGCCTTTCTACGGTGTCTCCTGATCTATTTTCAATTGGCCATCCCTAGTTGTCAGGGTCCTGTTCATTATCACAATAGCTATTTGGTCCTTTTCTCGTGCTGGTTTGAGAAGGTCTCCACTGACTTCTTACTGAAAGGTCTTTCTCTTATCGACTACGAAAAATTTCTCTGAGAGCAAATCTAGAGTTGCACCCTGGCCCTATTTTCATTATTGATAGCTCAGCTTATGCCCAACATCGATTAGTATCATGGGTCTTTGACTGAGTGGTTTCCCTTGTGTTTGATGTTAGATTTCATTATCACACATTGGGATTCATGCAATACCTTGGTTTCCATTTGACCCTATTGGTGGATTCCTCACCTCTGTGTCTGCTTTCATTATTGGTTGTTTCAAAGGGTTTCTATCGTGTGCTAGCTGCATCTTGTGTATGCCAAAAATGTGCTTCAGTTTGGTTACTACATCTTTCTTCGTCTGATTCCTTCCACATTATTGGCCTACGAGTTACACTCATCCTGGATTGATGAAGGATTCTTTAATGCCTTCCTTCCCGCAAATCTTTTCCCATCAACTTCAACTCATTGCTCTAGGAACAAGGTCTAGATTCCATTTGGCAATACCTTAGGGTTTGCAGTCATCAGTGGTAGACTCCTTCGCTATCGACAGCGGGAAAACATCATTGTCTCCTGATTGATAGATTCTTCCAAGCGTTCTACTTTAGTTCATTTATTCACACTTGTTAGATTGTACTAGGTACCTTGAATCTCATCATCATTATCAGTGAGTAGTCTCGCGTTTGTTAATGGTACACGTCAATGACCAGTAATCAAATGATTTCTCACATGGTCAACTTCAGATCATTTATTCCCATTGTGTAGAAATTTACCATAGTGGTCGGTGAAGACCTCGAGCTTACATTAGCATTTCTTGGTTCTCTTATCAGTTTCTCTTGTTTCTTCTAGTTGACACCATCCACCTTATATGTTGCAGTTCATTACAACGACATCCTATATGTTGGCACTTGATTTGCGTGTAGTACCATTTGTTCCACCATTTTATTTGGTACTTTTTGGATCAACTTGATGACTTCAATGATTATCTTTCTAATTCAGCATCATTGATCAGTTCTTTATATGTGATATTAAGACATCTACTTCTATGGATATGATCGCGTGATCCACTATGTATTTTCAGTTCCTTTATACTTGTATACATATTGGATCTTCTTTTGTACTTGACATGGACATTATTTATTATCTTTGAGCATGGGTATGCCCACCTCAGACATCATCTATCTTTCTGATCTCTTTCACTGGCTTGGCATGCTGAATTCTGGTGAGCTCCTCTCAGGTCTTGGCAAGATTCCTTCTATACACTTAATACATTTCAGTCGTCATGTACCCCTTCTAACTTCATATATTAGGGGGCATCTATTAGAGCACCATTTACCACTCTTTGTAGATGTGATGCTCTGGTTATGCCCTAGGGTAACCCTTCCTTTCCAGACTTGGTCCAATTTCTAAAAACAATGTTTTAAATCCCATACACTATTTTTCCCTGTATAAAAAGTGTGTACACATGGGTCATTCTATACCCAACCAGCGTATACATGTTAAAACACTAAAAAATATATAATCTCCTTAAATGCGGGTGGATTTGATGGTTTTTACCTGTTACTCACTTACTATATCCCGTGGCCTAACTGTTTCCCAACTAAAAAAAACTAATTTGTAGAAGCATAAATAAACCTCCATGGGAAGGCCTAAGAGGGAGAGAGATGAGATATTGATATTATAGTTGATTACATCCCTAATTGAGTCTAAATAAATCACTGTGCCTCCTGCACTCCCTAGTTATAGGAAACCTTTGTTTCCTTCTTTGAGGTGTCCATAATCTTTGTATGGCATCCTAGTGTACCTTTACAGAGGAGGAATGTTGAGGCCTGGGCAGGAAGGATCCGGAGGATGGTTCTGCTTAGAGTTAGAGGAAAACTTAGGTTGTAGTTTTGCACATTTCATTTAGCTTACATCAATAAAGAAATGTTGTTCTGTTCTTGATATTTATTGTGTTTATACATTGATCTATGTTACGATTTGCATATGAAATATTAATGCTCACATGCTTATATGATTTAATAGCTATATCATGAACATGCTTTCTATTACTGTTGTTGTATATGATTTTCTTGGATAAGTTGCAGGTTCTAAAGGCATTGGAAGGAGAAGAGAGTTTGGACCCTACGGGATTAACCTCGAACATAGGAGCTCCAGGTAATACCTCTTATTCCTACTTCATTAGTTTAAGCATTTAGACTACCTATCTGTGTGTTTCTTTATGTTGTATGCCCTTCGCTCTGTTGTGGTTTTCAACCCAAGACCCTAGGGTGTTCCCACTCGCAACACTAATGATAAAATGCCAGATACCAAATGTAATGGCATTAGCCAATAACTCAATGGTTGCACTATATTCCACTATATTGTTCATTGTTTGACAGAGACATATTCTGTGAATAGAGACTAGCTCATCATTGGGTGAATAGATAACCCAGGCTGTGGAATATAAATTCTATGTACTATGACTAGCGCCATTAGCAAAGGCAATGTAAGCCAAAGAAAACGTCGACCTCTGCAAATCAAGTGTAAAAATGAGATAAGCAGGAGAAGTAGTAAAAAACACTAATTTATCACACATACCTAAAAATGATAAATAATGTACAAACCTTCACCAAAATTTTATAAAAAAATATTTCTTTAGGTAAAGATTGTTTTTGGGCTTTCCCAAAGGAACACCATCATAATCAACTAGCTCATTGGCACCTTTAGTTAATATGAATTTTATGATGTAAGGGCCATGCCACATGGGCTCGAATTTTCCTAAACCTAGCTTGTGATGAGCTTGATCATATACTAAGACTAGGTCACCTTCTAAATATGTACAAGGATTAATGTTTTGATCATATTGAGATTTGACGCGTTTCTGGTGAGATTTGCTATCCAATATGGCATTAGGAAATTTTCATCTAGATGGGATAAATGTACAAAGCATTCTTTGTCTATAGAGGCAATAGGTAATAATTCAATAGCTAATTTAAGAGATGGAATTTCACATTCAATAGGTCATACGGCTTCCAAACCATAAACGAGTTGAAAGGGGGTAAAAACAATTGATGTTTTTACAGTAGTGTGGTAAGCCCATAGTGCTGAAAAGATCATAGAGTGCCAGTTTCTTTTATGCATACCAACTCTCCATTTAATAATATTGGTTTAAAATTTATTTACTGCTTCGACCTGAGCATTAGCTTTTGGAGAATATGGAGTAGAGCTATCATGGTGGAGGCCAAGTTGGATGAACAATTCAACCATAATAAAGTTACGAAAATCACTATGTGGTCTGTAACAATAGCTTGTGGGACACTGAACCGACCAATCACATGATTGAAAATGAAAATAGGTGCATTTTCGTTGTCATCTCTATATGTAGGCATCGCCTCATCTCATTTTGTAAAGTAATCGACTACAAGGATGATATATCCATGCCCCCAGCCAAATGAGGGTTACAAGTGACGAATTCGATGCCCCATTTGGCAAAAGGACTGATAGCTACTATTGGGAGAAGAGGAGTGGGAGGTGCTCACATTTTGCGATCATAAATTTCGCAATTATGGCATTTTAGGATTGTAATGATGTAGTCTTTAAACATTGATGGCCAAAAATATCCAACACATAATATATTCTGGGAAGTTTCATACCGAGACATGTGACTACCACATGCTATAGAGTGGCAATCATTTAATTTTTTTTCGGCTTCTTCAAAAGTTAAACAACATCGGAATATAGAATTAGAACCATGATGATAAAGAGTGTCGCCAATAATGTTGTATTGTTGGGATTGGTATCAGATTCAATAATGATCAGTTTTGGATAACTTAGGCCTAAAAATTTTTGTTTGGAGATATATAATGATGTCTCCATACCACAAATATAGCACACTAATAAGAAAGAGAGATTCGTCAGCAAAAGAATCTTCTGCTATAGTTTCTATATCAGTATGGGGGAAGTCACACAATAGTTCAGCGAAAACCAAGGATTTCGTTGATTTGGATTTTTCAAATTCCAGATCAAACTCTTGTAGAATGACTATCCACTTCGAGTATTTCCCCCTAGTAGTTTCTTCGTGAGAATGTACATCATAGGGTTGCAATCTAAAATGACAGTCGTTTTTCAGAGAAGTATATAGTTATGGAATCGTTGAACAATTTGCATAGTTGAAAGGCTAGCTTCTCCACATGTGTGTATTTAATCTTAGTTTTAGTTAGACTCCTACTCAAATAGTAAATTGCATGTTCTCTTCTAGAATCATCCTCTTGGAATAACAGCATGCCAATGGTGGCATCAGATGCAGCTAAGTACATAAAGTAGTTTCAATGATAATCGGATGGATGCAATAAAAGTCATTGTATCCTTTAATACATCAAAATCTTTATCAGCAAGCTCATCCCAGAAAAATGGAATACCCTTTTTCAATAGTCGAGTAAAACCCTGTGTTAGTTCAGCATAATTGTGGATGAATCTACACAAAAAGTTTTCCTTCCCTTGCAAACTTTGGAGTTGAGTAAGGCTAGAAGGAGTAGGAAATTCAAAATTGCCTCTACCTAGAGGGGATTGACATGAATGCCCTCCTTTGAAACGATGAAACCTATAAGGCAACTAGATTTCACACAAAAAACATATTTATGCAGATTCAAGCAAATATTGTAATGCCTACACCTAATGAAAATTGCTTTTAAGTGCAATTAGTGATCATGTCGTTCCATGGAATGAGGCAGGAGGTCATCTAAATAAGGCTGAACAATATGCTTGATATCGTGGAATGTGTAAGACATTGCTCATTGAAAATTTGTGCCATCATTTTTTAGGCCAAATGGGAGTTTGCGATAAGAAAAAGTTCCCCATGGGCATATAAATGCATTTTTATATTGATCAACACGAAGTATGTTTATCTAATTGTAGCCATAAAATCCATCCATAAAGGAAAAAATTTCATTTCTAGCACAGTTTTCGACAATTTGGTCGATATACAGAGTTGGATAATTTTACTTAGAACAAGCTTTATTGATATCTTGGTAATCAACACACACTTGAATAGTTCCTTGCTTTTTATTAACGAGCACAATATTTGATACCCAATCGGTTAAAGGAGTAGCGTAAATGAATCCTTCTTTTAGAAATTTCTCAGCCTCAGTTTTGATAGCAGCAACATTTCGCAGATGTATAGGATGTAATTGTTGTCTAACTAGCCTAACATCTGGATAATTTTTTATTTCATGTACAACAATGCTAGGGTTGATTCCTGACATCTCTTCATAGGACCAGAAAAAAATGTCCCGAAATTCTTGAAATAGGGCTTTGTAAGTTGAAATATCTTCTAACAAGCAAGAGGCTCCTATATGAATATTTTCAATTATTTTGGGTTTTACCGAGATATCGATAGGTACTATTGCCGATATGTTCCCTAAATTCTGTTCAGAATTGGAAGAAAGGGTAGATATTGGATTTTGAGGATCGCTAAGGGTCTCAGATGAAAATAATGATGAAACATTATTCTCAATTTTATCAATGGATGGTAACAAAGTTGAACAATGATGAGTATCGTTCCATGACATTTCATCCAAGGTCATAACTTCCATAATACCTTCATCAGTTAAAAAATATTTGTTAAAAGGAGCAGGCATAGAGATTGGTTCCAAGCGTGAAAAATGAGAATATTCATCAATGATCATATTCATTTGATCATCATCAGATGTTGATGGGTTGGAAAAAATATTGAATGGCCTCATAGGCTAACTCGAAAGGACTATGAGGCATTTATTCGCCATATAAGATCATTTCTAATTTTGGTGGTACTTTCCATGGATCTCCCATTTCAAAAGTACTTGATGTAATCATGTTGATCTGTGCTTCATTATGAAGAATAATGGTTGGAGGGAACGTGAAATTTCCCATCAAAGATGAGCCTTTGAGTAGGTCAACACCAACTTCTTCATATGGAGTGGTGCATTTTCCAACAAATGGGATACTGCTAGTAGAATTAGGGTCAAAGGTATAGTTGGAAAATTGATATACTTTCACAATCCTTCCTTTGTGAAGAAACATAATCATTCTAAAATATGACGAAAATATTGTCGTCATGGCATAAGTCCAGCTCCAACCAAGCAAAAGATTATAGTCAAGTTGAGCATCAACAACCTCAACATCTATTGCAACTGTTTTTCCCTCTAACTCGATTAGCAAATCATTTAAATGTCCATATAGATGAAAACCTATTCCATCGAAGGCTTTCAAAGTCATGGGAGATTTATTGATTTTTTGAGAACCCAAGGCTTTCCAATAGGAAATAGACACAATACATGTCGACACTCCTTTGTCAATCATTGTTCGAAAAACTTGTCGAGTTTTAATGTGAATTGGTATTTGAAAAGCCACTTGGTGTGGGAGACATGGGACATGATCCTCGAGATCGAAAATAATCAAATGGGAGTCTTGAGGATATACAACTTCGATGGCAGCACTTCAAGGGCATACATGGCCGAAGGTGACATAGCCAGATCTTCAACAATGTTATAATTTTGGGTACCCCTCGCATGAGGATTAAAGGCTAAATTATGAATCATACCCTTAGGAGGAAGAATAATTATCATATTAGGATTTGGTTTTTCAATATGTAATGGTTCAAAAGAAGGAGGAGTAGATATGGAAGTTTGACCAAGTGAACTAGAGTCATCTCCATTTTCAATAAGACTCTTTGATGCGCAATCTTTGGATCTCGTTGCTACCATAACTCTGGAAGACAGCATCATGATATCTATCAATGGGGATGAGAAGGATTGGTCATGAGAGACCATTTTAATGTCTTGAGGTAAAGGATCCTTTAAAACAACATGTGTGGGAAAACTTTTGACGAATTCTGTAACTTCGGCCTGATGAGGGCACTCCTTAGTATAATGATCTTCCTCATAAATCAAGCAAGGATATCAAGGTTTCCTCTTTTCGTTAGATGGTTCATTTTTGGTTGATTTATCCTTAGAGTGGTTGTCTTGTTTAGTTTTTCCTTTTCCCTTTTTCTTATCTCTAGATGACTTACCCTTACTAGTAGATAAATCTACGACATTGGTTTTGAAAGTAATTTTGGGAGAAGGATCTTCGTCAGGTGAATTAGATAGAGCCGAAACCTAAACATTCTCAGAATTTTTATTTTTGTTCTTAGATTTTTGGCTCATAGAACCAATCATGCCATCTATGGCATATGCTCCTAGAAGAGGTGGATTACTTGGAGTATATCGGGGTAAATCTGGGATCTTTTCATACAATGTACCAAACTAAGTATAAACAAGATTGAGGTACTGAGCATAGGAAATTACCTACTCTTTCGTTACAACACCCTCTTTGCCCACATATTCAGTTATTACTGGTAAAAGTAACTTTATGAACCATTCAACCAAAATCTGGTCTGGAATGTATACTTTCCCTAGGCTATGTCTTTGTCCCCATTCATGAATGTGATCTGAGATATGGGTTGATGTTGACTGTTGTAAAGAACTCAAAAGTTCAGTTCCATTGTCATAATGAATGGGTAACTGAAAATGGGTCAAAAAAGGTTGTAACAAGGGCATTAAATGTGTTGAAGGAAGCACACGACAATTCTACATACCATTTGGTTGTTGAACTGATTAGTGTTTGTTGAAAGAGTAGTAATATAATAGAATCATCATTTATTGATTTGGATGTGCACCAAAGATAGTAGGTCATGACATGGTTGGACGGATCTTCACCCAACTTACCTTTGAACTTAGGAATATGACTAAGAAACTTAGTAGGAATAGCTAGCCAATAGGGTAAATAAATAAGTGGATCATTAGTTAACCGAGAGAGGTCAGGAAAATCCAAAGTTGCAACGAAAGGAAACTGGCAATTAGGGTCCTGCGATGGATATTGATAACCATGAGGTGAAATTCCTATACTGGGAGGAGGATATCTAGGATATCCTGGGATAACCTATGCAGTTGGAATCTGCATACCTCCTAGGTATCCAAGATTATCCATACTATATTGTAGTTGAATATATTGTTGAAACATATGACCTGGGTACGGTTGATTTTGGAAGGGGAAATTCTAACCCATTTGACCTTGAACAAACTTTCCTTGAAAGGGTTGACTTTGTGAGGTTGACCTTGGAGAAATTGAGTTTGAAAAGGTGTACCTTGAACAAACTTACTCTAGGGTAAACCTTGGAAAGGTATCCCTTGAAAATGTACTTGCATATATGGAATGCTAGGCTGAACAATAGGTATTTGAGGTGCTGATGGAATCATAGGAATGGATTGAACACTAGATGCTTGAGGTAAATATTGAACAAGCGGTTGCATAGTAACTGCGATGTAAGCGGGACAATTATTTGCGATACTCCTGGAATGGGAGTTTTAGGTGAACTTGGACCTGGGTTCTGAACAGTCGTTTATATAGTAGACTGCCCTATAGTTTGATGGTTACTTGGGGTAGACTGCTGAATCGATTGCTAGGCAGATGTCTATGAGTTAGCCTGGACGATTGGTTGGACTTGAGAAGACATACCTTGAAAATGAAGTTGTTTCATAGGTTGTCCAAGAGGTTGGTCAAGTTGATACAAAGACACCTGAGAAGAAACAAGAATAAATTGTTGAGAATGGTTCCAGATTGTATTCAATCTAGGGTAAGGAATTCCAACGGCGGGTTGAGGCATAACAGGCTGACCAAAACTGGTTTGAGGCATTTGAACATAATTAAAGTAGTTTCTGGCGGGGGGTTTCCACCCAGCTGTAGGGTAAGTTCCACCAAAAGGTTGTCCTCCAAGTGGAGGATACGATGGTTGCCCCCCGGGTGGATAATAACCACTTGTTGGGTTAGCTCGTGGATTACCAACATTACTAGAAATCATGTTAATGACTTGTTTAGATGCCAAGCCTTCATTGGTAGGATTAATTACACCAATTGACATGTGTTGAATATGAGTTCAAGTAAGAAGCTCCTAAATAAGATCATGCGAGAGAGTGATATCTAGGAAGTAAAACCCACCATACAAAGTGGACTGTGGAGAAGTGGAATACATAGATGTATCTAACATGACACTTCTGGAAATCATTGTGGACCATTGAAAAATGGGTACAGTAGAATAAGGAGTCATGTAACACAAAATCCTTTGCCCTAAAAAGTTCAAGGGTGTAAAATACTAAGGGTCGAGGTGAAGAGATCGAAACAAAAGTTCTGAAATATCTGCAGGTTCACTGGTAGGAACTATAGGTTCTTCCTCTTCGTCTGAAACAATTCCTTCAATGGCAATAAGACCAGGAGGGAGACTATTAGTAATGATAAGTTTCACACGTGGCGAAAGTGGAGGATCTAGAATATGTGTTGTATCAGGTGTATGAATTTCAGGCTTAGAAACATCAGACTCAGGTTCATCAATATCTGGTTCAGAAACGAGGTTTCTATCAGAAGATTCTCCAGTATCTGATTTAGTTTGAACAAGTTCAATAATTTGTAAATCATTTTCTACTGAGTGTGATGTTAAATTCTAAGTTTTATCAAATTCAGTTTCTATTACTTCAATGCCTAAAATAGTTATAGGTTGATCAACTTCAGTTCCTCTTACATCCTAATCTATAATAGTAGAACTTTTAGTTTCTGGTCAATTCAAGTCTCAGATGATTTAAATTTTTTTGCTTTAATATTTTCTAACTGACTCGGTGTATACTCAAGGGGATCCCCAAGTATCCTACGTGATTATCTTGGTAGTTCTGCCACAATGAAATTTTTTCAATCTATTAATCACATAATAACTAAATTACACCTAAAGTCTCTAAAAAGTAAAAAAAAAAAAAAAAAAAAAAAAAAAAAAAAAAAACCACATAAAGTAACATGTGCTAAAAAATCTAGGAGTTCAAACACACAAACTTACTCTTCAAATAGATCAATATTTACTAGTTGGTGATGAAATCCAACATCGAAGAGATCAAGGTGATTTTTTATTTTTTATTTTATATAGAAAATGAGTATTTGGAACCAGTTACCCTGACAACCTACTTAATGAAATGGTCTGGTGCAAGTAACTCTGCTATAAACCGTCTCGAGCAAAGATTACCCTCCAGAGAGTCCAAGTGAGTCTAGCCAACATATGTTCTAGGTACAATACAACCTTCCCTCTGTCGTCACCTTAGGTAGAGCCCTAGGATTTAGTCACTATGTTCACGAAATACAAAATTTTTACCCGGGGAGATTGGGTGTACATGCAAGGGCAGAGTAACAAGCTCAATCCCCTTGAAGGCTACTCCACATGATCAATTGGATGTTTACTTTCGAGTGACCCCAAGTACCTTTCGATACCATTGTAATAAGTGTAAATCATTGTAGCTAGGCCAATGAAGTGGGTTGGATCACTTCACCAAATTTGACATGACCTCGTGCTTAACTCATGTATAAGAAGAACTTCCCAGAGAAAAATAAAAATAATTGTATTTTCTCTCCCTAACTCAAGATTCTATTGTTCATTTGTATCTTTGGAAAGTTTACTTCCTTCCCTATTCCAAAGCCCTACACTTAAGCTATTGTAGGTGAAAAGAGCCCTAAAAAATATAAAATTCTAAGTGAATTTTAATTAAAGTTGTATTATTAAGCTGTTCTTTTACTCAATGGGTGATGAAGGTGAAACTTATGAGGTTGTGACTCGAATCGAAATCTTAATGCACTCTAAAATGCAAAAGAAACTTTCAATTTTGATGAAATTCTATTTAGAGAAAATAAAGAGTTTTCTTTGATTTTGAGAAATAAAATGCAACAACTCACAACTTTTCCACTTTTCTCAAAGCAACCAATTTCACTATTTTGTAATGAAAAATGTAGTCAACAAACTAATTTCTAGATTTCCCTAATCATCAAAATAAACTAAAACACTATTTTCTTCTAATCACTCAAAACTTTCAATCATACAGAAATCAATCAAGAAGATTGGAGAACATACATATTCTCCTATGAATGCTTTGATTCAATGACAATAATAGTGCAATCACGAAAATTTTCCCAAGATGAAAGAAAAAAATCCTTTTATCAAGCAAAAATAACCATGATTCTTTCACAAAAGCACAAGGTCTTCAGAAACCCTAATTTGCAATTCAATGTGATTTTAACTACAAATAAGCAATTTTTAAGGCTTAACTAGTGTATTTGACAGAACAAAATAAGAATACCACTCACAAATACACATTCAAACTTGTTTTGATCAATTAGCAAATCAATCAGGCAAAACCCTAAGGTATTCCTCCATGAAGACTTAATCTCCACAAATCATCAACAAAGAAATCAACTGAGTCCAGAAAAGACAACACACTATCCAAACAAATAGAATGACACTTTCAGAAAGACAAATTCAGGTCTGGGTTGAAGCTAGCATGAAATTTTCAAAAAATTTCAAGGCCTGCGTAGGTTTCTAGTAGGAAACAGAGTGCGTGCACTCAATTTCTACAGCAAAAAGGGTGTAGAACTACGCTATGTGTAAAAACAGAAACAACGCAGGGAGGAAAACCTAAAGAAAAAATAAATAAAAAATTCGAAAATCATCCAATCAGATCTAAAAGTCCATTAATTATGAAGACTCGGGTTTGGATAAATCAGAAAAATCAGAAAGTGAGGCTAAGGAAAAGGACGAGAACAGAGACATTCCCCAGTATGGTCGCCGGTTTGTTAAACCAGAAAATCCCTCTTGCGAACAAGAGTGATCTCCCTAGATCCTAAATGGAAACTAGAAACAATCATGACAAATGAACTGACTCTTTCCCTAAGTTGAACTAGTTCGAATTATAAGCAGTCTAGCTAATGGATAGATCACTTACTGGTTTCACAAAATGCCTAATGAAAATCTATAGTTGTGACTTGATGCAGCTCTTCAATGCTTGATAGGACCTGTAAGCATAAAAATAAAAAGGATCAAAAGCACATGTGATATAATAATTCAAACAACTTAGCCTAATGATCAAGGAAATTAGGGGTTGAACTTGCCTTAATGAACATAATAAACAATTACAAACTATTCATCATCCACAAAATACAAAATCAATGGGAGAAAGTGCTCATTTTTATTAATTAGAAGAGAAGGGGAGCCTTACAAGCTTTGCCTTGATGCTATGAAGTCCCTCCCAAATGCCTCAAATATCCTCCTTAGATAACAAGCTCTCCAATCTCAAACCAACAGCATAAGTTTGTATTCTTTGAATTCTGACCTCCTTCATCCCTGAACCCTCTAGTCCTTTTATATATCAAAGAGGGGGAAGTTTTAGATCCTTAAGATGAGGATGAACCTCCTTTAATGAAGGATTAGGTTACCATGAGAAAATGGATGGAGATGCATCTTATGAGGGTTATAGTTCAAATAGTCATCACCTAGAAGCATTCAGTTTAGAAATATTCGACCAACTATGTTTCTAGAATGTACTTTTTATTTTTACTTTCTAGAATTCACCTGCACGGGTTTATAGTTATAGACAAAGCGTAGCTCTATGTTGTTCTCATAGTCAATTTTAGTGCACGCGTAGGAAACGCTAGAGAAATCTGTGCAGGTGGAACTTAACAAGGTGTGAGAGCTATTTGACCCAAATTTCTCATGTACTTTAACATATTTTGAATTGTTTGACTCCTAAGGGATCTAGTTTCAACATGTTCAGGGGTGGTAAAAATATCCATAAACTAATCAAGTCTCATGGTGACAAATTGACGTGTAAAATGGGGGAAACTCATAATATGAAAGAGCGATGAGGCTACAAACTTCTAATGGCCCTCAGTATTGCAGCAACAATGTTGCAATTCCCAGGGGTCTCATCTTTAATTATCCACTTAGGGTTCATACAAACTTAAGAGGGGTCAAAACTATGTGTGTAGTAATAACTATCTCTTTCTCTATTTAATTTGTTGTAGGTGGAAGTGATGATATGATATATAATTATACAAAGGCCATTCTAGTTGTTCTACACTACAGGAAAAACTTGAAATTGTAGGGAATGAAATACAACAAGAAAACCTATGTTAATGGAAATAAAGGAAGGAAAAGCATCTTAACTATAATTAAATTAAATTATATCTATTCTATTGTGCAAAGAAAGCAAACATACAACTGAAGTAAAAGGTTGCAAATAGTAAACCTTAATTCTATCGGAAAGAAGCAATTTCTACAGTGATCTAGGTCAAGACATATAATTGGTCTCTCCACTCCTAAATTCCATCTCTAGGATTCCAGGGATATTGTAACACATCAAATAATGTGAATCATGAGTTGGAAGCAAATTTAGGGATGTTTAGGAAGAAAATTTCCAAGTGCTATAGGAGTCTTTGTTTTTCTATAAGAGATAGTTTAGCGAGAATAAAAATTTTCTAAAGGCAAGGTTGGAAAGAAAAAAAATATAAGGAAGGGATAAGAAATTATAAGGAGAAAATTTCCAAGTCAACGCATTAGTGGTGATATGGTTTCTTCATCAAGGTGTATTTGTATGGTTTCTTGTAGCTAAAAAACAACGGACTACGCAAATAGAGTGAAAAAGTAAATGATGGACAAAAAATAAACAAAAGAAATCAAAATGAATTTAAGTGCATAAATAAGAATTTTACTTGAAAAATATAACCACTACCATTGTTATCATGTAATTCTCATATTCTTTGTAAATAAATACTATTCATAAATCACCTAATTACCCAAGCATAAAAGTAATATTCAAAAATAAATTCAAAAATGAACAAATGCATAAAGAATAATGGTATAGAAGGGGTATTGAACACTTGGGGTGGGCCATAACGCAAGGAAGCTCATAACTCTAAAGGAGAATCATACTAAGAACTGGAGCCAAATATGACTTTCATTAATTGAAGAATTTATTGTACATGGTAAAAAGGTGCAAAACAGGAAAACTAGACTTCCTAATGCTCTACATTATTACTCTCTTACTTCTACTAAATGACTAATGGGCTACTTGAGCCCTCTATTTATACAAAACGAATGAGGGGTAGCCCCCTTTAAAAGAGGAGTGATTTCCCTCCAAAATCCCTATAAAGTTGGATCATGTTCCCTAGTTGACCTCACAACAACATGGAGGAGTAGTTATTGTCTTAATTTGGTTGAGTTTGAACCTTCTACAGCAGGGGGTAGGCCCCACAAATCTCTCTGTCTATATCTCCTCATACTCGATGCAAAATCCTCTTAATATCATGCACAATAATCATGTTAGGCACATAAAGCATGAAAAATTTCTTTAAGCTTCCTAAGAACTCATTTAAGCTAAGAAGTGGAATTAATTGCAAAAATGAAGATCTAATGACACTTTTGTGTTCCTAGGAAAGTTTATATGGGCCTTATTTTTTACCTAATTTAAAGGCCCATCGTATCCCCCTAATAAAATTATTTCTCACCCTTTGAGCAACATATTCTTCCTCCTTACTCTATTTTTCCTCTTTCATTTCTCTAATATTATGTTTGACTTCCCATGCTAAGTTAGAAGTGGATGTGTTTGCTGAATGGAAATGTATATACTCTTCGATGTACTTTCACTCCCTTGACTCCTCTTCCTAACGCTTATGCTACTAAATTCCTAATAATAGGGGTGAATTGAATCTATGTCTAATTCATTGGTCCCTAAGCCTTTGAATGATCCTCTTATACAAAGGAGTATTGGCAAGTGCAGCTTGTAATCAAGTAGGGGAATGATATACTCTAATTCTCACGTTGTGAGGAAATGCTTGCAATATCCTTTAGAAATTATATGAGCTTTCTTCTCCCAACAACATGAAAGTATCTTCAAAATATTTTATGGCCTCCACTTGTCTCTATTTGTAAATTTCCACTACTATAGGATCCTTTTCTAGGAGTACATGAGTGGATGTGAAGACAAATGGGTTTGGCTGTTCAAGTCTAATCCAAAATGTCTACTTCATCTCTCCATCCATAGTCCTCTTTACTTCTTCAACTTGTACATGCACATGCCTTAGCCAAGATGCTAGGGCCAATAACTATGCATCTCCCATATATAGATTTTGGTCCCATATGGTCAGATCTAGAAGCACAAGGTTTTGAAGGAAAAATTTAACAACCTTTCTCTTGTCTTCTATGTTTCATTATAGTTAGAAGTCAATGAAGTCCCTATATTCTTGTGGAGGGAGACCCCCATTTGTGCAAGCATATTTATTATCTGAAACCAACACCATTTCTCTTTCAATAATAAGGAGTAAGCATTTGAAGGTTGTTTGCAATTGAATGCCTCTAAAGAGAGGTCTGATGTGGTGACCAAAGTTGTTTCAAATGTTTCAACCTAAGTGTCCCTCTCCTATATTAATCTTTTGTTTAATGCAATTGGTTTTCAACTTCTCAATTTCTTTCTCTAGATGGGCCCTATTATTTTCTTTATCAAACCTTAGGAGTTCCACTTGTTTTATCATCATTTTCATCTCATATTCAAATTTGGAAATATCAACAACACCTTTAGATTGGGCGGCTATCTTCCATTGGTGAATCTCAACTTTCTCCTACTCTACTGTGAAAAATAACTATGGTGCTAGGTGCATAGGAAGTTTTTTCCTACCTCAATCCAAGAATAAAAGGAGGTGGTTCTCCTTGGAGCTGGTTTCTTTTTTTTCCTTTCAATCTCCTATAATTTTACAGGTTATTCATGTAGCAGGGAAACCTACTCTTGTAGATGAGCATCTTTCCCCTCTAACTATATTTGTTGCCTCATTCCCTCAAGAGGTGTTTGTATTTATATTGTTTGTACCTCTGGTGCCTTTATTTTTTTTTCTCCATCTTGAAGCTCTTTTTTTTGGGGCTAAGAGTCTCTTCAATAGTGATAGGGGTGGGATAAGGAGGCCCTAGTTTTCCATTATACCATACTCTGGTGATTTTTCTCCTCCTGGACTAAATAAGTAGTTGAGTAGGTCTACTTTTCTTTGGATTTGCGGGAGTGCTAAGTGTTTCCAAGGTAGTTGAAATTTCCTTTTCTTCTTCCTCCAAGAGTTCTTATCCTTCTCCCTATGCTATATGGATTTACAATGCTTCTTATTTCCTCATTTTAGTTGGCATATTTTGTGTTTTTTTAACCTATACCTGAGGTTTTTTTTATTCTTCCTAAGGTTTTTCCAATTCTATTTGAGTTTATGCTAATTTTTTTTTAGGTTCTACCAATTCAACTTAGGCCTCTAAGAAGGCTTGTTTGTTTGTTAGTAGTAAATTTCTGAATAGATGTGCCAAAAATATATTTTTATTGTTAGTGACTAAACAACCTAACAAAAAATAAAGTGCCAAAATGAACTGCAAGAAAAACTTGCAATACTCAACAAATATCTTGAGATATACATGAAATGTTACTAAAAAACCCTGCAATAAAACATAATAGAAACTAAAAATGATTTTAAACACTGTAGATATCAAACCCTATTATAAAGACAATATTTTTTCTTTATTTAAAATAAAATATAACACCTAAGTGAAACAAAAATTACCAAAAATTACTTGGGTCAATAGTGTCCTCCCCCATTAGAGCGTTCTTTGATTTCTCTTATGTTGTTGATGATTGCTTCTCTCTCTTCTCTGTATGTGAATGGGTAATGGGATTATGAGTGAGGATATAGGTAAAGTCAAGATAGAGAGCTTCAATGTTCCAAGATCAAAATGATGATGACGATAGTGATCATGTATAAAGGGTGAGGGAAAAACATTTCTATTTATAATAAAATGCTAGATTATACTAGATCTAGTGAAATAATAAAATATTTGGGTGACAAGTTCAAGATCTAACCATTATGAGTATTTTATTATTTTTGGGAGAGAAATATATATTTTTTCTAAGTAAAACTAATTTATTTATGAAGGAATAATGTACAAGGAAGCTCTGGCCTCAACATTACTGGGTCATTTGAATGACCATTCTAAGCATCCAACATTGAGGTTGTGACTGCCCCAGAAGGGGAAACCAATCCAAGCCCAAAATTAGGAGAGTTCCAGTTGCTCGCGCAGGGGCTATAGTTCCATTATACATAAAATATAAGCAAAGACTGAAAAAACCAAAACTTGACTCAGACTTTTCCATTGTAAGTCGACCAATGGGAGAAAAATTCCAAAATTTTGACGCCCGAGAGGAGAAAAAGACATGGAAAGACTTGACAAGACCCAAGTATCAAAATGACATATGACAAAACTAAACAGAGACAAGTTTATGGATATCCATGTGACATGGCAAGTAGCTGCATGGTGTCCTCTGTAGGTTCTTCCTCCACTATCGGACACCACCCGTAGCCGTCATAACCCATGTTCTCTGCATGTCCGCCACCTGCACCGTCCTCAATTTGGACGCCCTTATACTTCCAGGTGGCTGCACCTTCCAGCGGTTGCGATTTACTGCTAGAAGGGATATCCTTGTTCTTTGGTTGGCTTCTGGCGCTTGGCTCCCCGAGAACGAAATTGAAAGGAGGGTCCTGGTTGAATTCCCTTATGAGTGCAGGTTCGGAATTGGAGGCAGGGACTTCCTTGAAATCTACAGTGATGGTGACAATTATGAGTGGCTTGTCCAAGGCACTTTGAAAATGGAAGTGTGCTTGATGAGAGGTGGCATTGGTTGTTTCTTGCTGGGGGATGCTTTCAGAGTAACGAGCTTCACTGGTACTTAGTCTTCCACGGCCACTACGAGTGTTCGGATACCTGCCAAGGGAGCGAGGATTAGAGAGGGTAGGGGAAGGGGAAACAGAAGGGGAGGACGAGACAGAAGGTGGCTGATACCCTAATGAGTAGCACCACCATGATTGCCTCCACGCCGGCTCCTCATTTTGTGACGATATCGCATGGATCTAAAGGTGTGAGGCTATTGAGAGTGGAAGGAAACCTGGGCAGGAATCAAACCAGGCACCACAGGAGGAAAAAGGCGTGGGTCCACAGGATTCACAGGTGGAACAGAGGAAGGAGTTGAAACCTCTGCCTGCAGATAGCATAGAAGGGATTGGGAGTAATGGTTTCCATTGCCCAAGTCAATGTAGCTTAAGAGTCTGTAGTGTCTTCGAGTGGCTGTGCGAAGGCTTGGCTCAGAGATGGATGGATGGCATGAGAAATTGAGAGGTTGAATGAGGGGATGAGGATTACTCTGTTCCATATTTCTAGACTTGCAGGGAATGTCTTGAAATTCCCAAGTAGTTAATGGCGCAGGTCTGAGAGCCATGACTTTCCATGAGTTCACACAAGTGAAGGCACAATTGGCCATATGGGTGGGCTGCCTGTTTTTCTGCCTGCTCATGCACCATAAATGGCCAACTACCACCCGCATCAAGGGTGGCGAGAGAAAAATATTTTTTTTCTAAGTAATATTGTTATTGATATGGTACAAAAAAGGGTTACAAAGAGGCTTGACCTCAGAGTTGTTGAGCATCAATCATCATCAAAAATTGAAAGAGTTTGTTTTTTACTACCCCTACATAGGGGAAACCAGTCCAAGAAGCCATAAATACTACCCCCAATATGGGGGAAACTAGCCCATTGAACCAGAAAGAAAAAGACCATAGCTGAGTATACATTGTTTTTCTAAAAAAGACAGAGAAAAAATGTAGTTTCGGAGCCAAAAAGATAGAGAGACACATCCAAAAGACAGAGAGACCCATCCACCTGGTAGCAAGACACATTCGTTGGAGGTCACGTGTTAAGTTGGTGGCTCTTTTGGGGTTGGTTCCTCCTCAATCCTGCATGAAAATTGGTACCAGTCATCATCCGTGTCAGACACGCCATGTCCCTGAGTTAGTGGAGCCTCCTCATCGCCACCTATGCCCATCTGCCTCTCTGAAGTGTCATTCTACCTGCTTCCTGAAGTCTTCATGCCATTATGCTTGTCGTCCTCAACTGCTGAACCGCCAGCTTTAGCCTTGACAGACAGAGCCATTTTGCCTTCACTTTGATGCTTGTTGCCAGAGATGTTGATTCCTCGGCAGCCTGAAACCTCCCCGCTCTGCTTTTCCATGAGGCCAGATAGAGGAGATTGATGCTCAGGCTCTTCTGCGAAGGAAATTGTGACAGTGGCAGTGATTGTAGGGCGATTTAAGGTATTGCAGAAGCAGAATTGAGTGTTGTGAGCGGCGGGATAAGGAGGAAGAGGGAAATCCGTATAGCGAGCTGCTCCGTCTCTCCTACCTCTGCCACTTCGTGTATTCAGGTAGCATCGAGAGGGGTAGTTGAGAGGATTGAGCATCTCAATGGATGAGTTCGGGGAAGCAGTGGTGGAGCTTGTCAAAGCCTGTGAGTGGGTGAATCCTCCATAGGTTCCTCTGTGCCTACTGCGCATGCGATGCCTGAGGCAAGCCATAGCAGAGTTATGAATTAAGTTGACAGTAGAGGAGTTGGAGGTATAACGATGTGGAGAGTGAGCAAGGGAGGTTGGCGATTTGTCTAAAATACAGAGGCTGGATTGAGAGAAGTGGAAACCATTGCCAAGATCTAAGCAAGGAAGAATCCAGCAATGACTCCCAGTCACAGTTCGAATACATGGTTCAGCAGCATGCAGAGGGCATACGCCTTCGGGAAGAGGAGGATTTTCAAATCGATCTGCAGGGGCCATGGCTATGAGGGAGGTGAATGCATCACAGCTTTCAGGGTCATTTATTACCTTCTACAATGTGTTATGAATTCATCTGAGGTTGGCACGTGGGACGATGTTGGTAGCCATATGGCTCTCCTGTCTGCCAGTGATCCGTATTATCATTTTAATTAGTGTAATTGACACCTACATCCAGGTATGTTTTCTCCTCATTAGCACTTTCCTTTTGCACCAGATCATTGTAATCCTGCATTTGAGGTGTGGTAGTTATAGTGTTAAGAGTTCCCACATGAAGAGTCTTACCACTGTCAATTTCGATGTTTTCTAAGAATTCTGCTACTTTGTTACCATTCTAATGAATGTGCATAATGGTGACTACTTGATTAATGAATAGCCACTATTCAATCTGTTCCAACCATTCTACCAATATCTAACTGCTACCCACTTTGTGTGCTGGAGTTCCCTATAAGATCTGATTGACCATGTTAATTAAAATCTAAGAATCCCCTTCAATTATGAGTGGGGAGAATCCATTGCTCTGAGCAATGAGAAGTCCTTGCCATAATTCTCCTAATTCAGCTGAATTGTTTGTATCCCAACCAATTGAACCCATAAAAGTTTGGAGAACATTGCCCTTGTGATTTCTAAAGATTCCTCCAAATCCTGCTTTACCTGGATTTCCTTTAGACATGCCATCAAAGTTGAGTTGTACCATGGGTGGTGGGGGGGAGTCCATCTGTCAGGTTTTGCTCTAGATGGGGAAATATTTCCTTGGTGTGCCTACTTGTGGTTCCACTGGAGGCTCCAATTAACCCATATATTTTATTCCTGTGGAGTGGAGGGGAAATCATCATCAAGCCAAGTTTGGAGCATCAAAGTTTCTCGTAAGTTTTGACATATGTTATTCTATAGAACTTCTATAGGCAAGGAGTGGTCCTTGAAGATGTGACTATTTCTCTCTTTCTAGATAGTCCACATGAGAAAACCTGGTATGAGCTTCCATAAAGCATTTAATAGTTTGATTTTTTAAGGATGAGATGCCCAAGAGCCTATAGTGCTAGTGGAATTATCCTTACTTTGTCCATCTCTTTGACATCTAAAACTGACTTTTTCCCAAAGTTGGGTTGCCAACAAACATGAGTTTAGGAGATGTTCCATGGTTTCTTCTTCCTATTTACAATTTGGGCACATGGAAGGTCCAAAAAATCTGTTTTCGTAGATATTCCCAAGTAAGGATTCTGTTTTGGCAAAGCAACTAGAGGAAGGTGGATATTTTTGGCAAAATTGGGGGATCCAATACTTTGTTCCAGAGGTGATCCTTGACTGCATGGTTTCTTAGAATTATATGATAGGATTTTTGTGATATGAAGGTTCCTCTCATTTCATAAACCCATCTAATGATATCATTCTTATTAGAGTGGTGAATTTTCCTATTTGAGAGTTTTGTTTCTAGACTATCTTTGATGGACTATGTGCCTTTCCTAAGAATGAGGTTCAAGCTTATCCATTGTATGTAAACCTGGGTGTGAGTGGGTTTCCAAAGTTGATTTACCTTAATCATTGGTTTCTCTACCCAATCTTGTAGCTGGAGGGGTGTGATTAGGTCCTTCAATTTAGGTCTTTGCTTCCAAGAGTCCTCCCAAAACCTCACATTATCTCCATTCCTGATCTCCTAGAAATTGTGCTATTGAATTATCTTTATGTTGTTTAGCTACATTATAGATTAGGGAACCTGCGCCAACTTCTTTGAGCCAAATTAATTCATCTACTGGTCTATTATTAGCATAGTTTTCTATCCAGAGGATTGCCCATGGAGTATGTGGGTTCGAGATCCATTTCCACCAGATTCGTGCTCCCATGACCACGTTGCTATGCTGAGGATCATGTAATCCAGTGCCCCCAGAATTTTTTGGGAGGCAAATTGTGTCCCACTTTACCAGAGCCCATTTTCTCTTTTGTTTCGTATTTCCCCATAAAATATCTCGCTGAAGATTTTTGATTGCTTTGAGAACCCATTTGGGTGCTGCCAGTACTGAAAAAAAGGTAAAACAACATGGATTGTAACACTTCTTGGATTAAGACTAGGCAGCTCGCCATGTTGAGAAATCTGAAGGTCCATGAAGAGATACAGGCTTCTATTTTTTCTAAGAGTACTTTCGAGGATGAGTGCTTTAAGGTAGAGGTCATCATTGGAGCACCCAGGTATTTGGAGGGGAGAGTCGCAATCGAGAAGCCCAAAATTCTGGCAATGGAGGACTGCGTGATGGAAGGGGTATGAAAGAAAAAAATTTGGGATCTTTCTTTGTTAATGCAGGCGCCAGAGGCGTCTGAAAAATCAGATAAAATGGATTTCAATTTGAGGTCTTCTTGGACCAATGGATGACCAAATAACATATTGTCATCCACGAATTGTTGGTGGGTGAAATCAGGGGTATAGGGAAAAGAAAGGTTGCGTAATTGCTAGGTATGAAGGGAATATTTAATGTATCACCCAAGACCCTCTGCCATAATAACGAATAAAAAGGGTAAGAGTGGGTCACCTTGTTGGATACCTCTGGAAGGGTGAAAGGGGGTGGATGAGATACCATTGACTAGAATTTGAAAAGAAGGTTGAGGTGATGAGACTCATGACCCATCTAACCTATGGGGGGGTGAAGCCAAAGGTGAGTAGCATTTTTTGAATATATCTCCAGCTTAAACTATCAAAAGCTTTTGAGAGATCAATTTTTAGGAGCATACTTGCCTTTTTGGACTGCTTTAAGGAGTGAATGATCTCATGAGTTAGAATAATTCCATCTGTGATCTACCTTCCTTCCACATATCTTGATTGCTCTGGTGATATAAGTAATGGAAGTAGGGGTTTGAGGCGCGTGGCAATAACTTGGAGACAATTTTATATATGACATTGCATAATGCAATAGGTCGGAATTTGTTTGGGGTCTGACTGTGCTCCTCCTTAGGAATGAGGGTGACGAAGGTGGCATTCAAGGATGGAAGTATACATCTACTTGCTCTAGATTCCTCAACCACTTGCCATACCTCCTCCTTGATTAGATCCCAGAAGCTGTGGAAGAAGTCTAATGTGAAGCCATCTGGTCCAGGCGCTTTTCCTACTTTGAGCTGTCGCATAGCTGTCTCCACTTCCTGTAAAGATATAGGCCTGAGAAGGATTTGATTGTGTTCCTCGGTTATGATCTTAGGAATATTCTTGGTGATTTTCTCTATAGCTGGCAGTCGATCAAGCTGCGGTTCCTAATGCACCATCCGAAAGTGGGAAAGGAGTTCCTATTCTATATCCTCATGTTTTTCCATTTGTTCCCCTTGTCGATTTCGGATGTGAGTAATGTTTTTGTCAAATCTCCTTTGGATGATGGTGTGGTGGAAGAAATTTGTGTTGCATTCACATTCTCTAAGCCATCTAATTTGTGACTTTTGTTTCCAAAGTATTTCTGCCTACTTTGCTCTTTCTGAGATTTGCATTTGTAGGTGACTTTCTTGTTTTGCTAGGGCTTCAGATCCGCCTTCCGCTATGATTTTTTGCTGTAATTTTTGTATTTCTTGTTCAAGAGAACCTTGCACTTGGAAGATATTGCCGAAGGTAAAGTGATTCCATTGTTTTATGTTTTTCTTGAGATTTTTGAGTTTTTGTTGGAGCTGATACATTTTTGTGCCTTTCGGTGGATTGAAGTTTTTCCATACCTCTGTAATTAGGTTGTGAAAGTCTGGATGAGTCAGCCAGAAGGCTTCAAAGCGAAAGGGCTTGTGAGCAATGTCTCCCAGTCTTTGCTATTGAAGCATGATAGGTCAGTGATCTGAGCCAGCGAGTGGTAAGATAGAGGCTGAGAGGTCCCCTCCAAGATGGACTGCATTGTCAGAGAGCAAGAATCTGTCTAATTGAGAGGCTATTTGATGGGCACCTAATCGTTTGTTGTTCCGTGTGTAGACTCCATTATTGAATGCCATATCTATGAGCCAGTTGTCATGGATGAAGTTTTTGAAGTGAGTGCTTTCAATTTCTAGCTTGACCCACCCTCCTCTTTTTTCCTCCAAATTTGTTATCATGTTAAAGTCTCCTCCTGTGATCCAAAGTGGGTGGGATCTTTCTGAGTTGATCTAAGTTAAATTATTCAGTATGTATACCTTGTTTATTACATCCTAGGGAAAGTAAACATTGGTTAAGTGTCCATGAACGTTTGTCCCTGTTATATGGAACATGGCTTGAA
>APFE031433740.1:1339-83359 GCA_000404065.3 Pinus taeda
CTCTAACACTTGTCTCCACTGAACTGTCCATGCACTGAGTTAACTGATGTATTCTTTAGTTGATTTATGAGTTAATAATTAGTGAATTAATTAATAACTAATTCACATCACTCATCACTAGTTTATTTGGCAGTTAGACTAAATACAACTAGTTCAACTAAGTCAAACTGAACACAACTCCATCAACTCCTCAATCAACTCCACCAAACTCAATCACTTGAGTTCTAACTGGAGTCCTTCATGCAATAGCTCAACTAACCCATAAAAAAAGTGTATTTCCTTTTGGCAGTTGCATGTGCCACATCTGTAGCTCGAACTAAAGTGCTGCAAGAGGATAATATAATGTTTATAGTCCAAATATTATTAAGAGCTAATAATATTCGACTGTTCTATTTTTAGACTGGTAGTCTAAAAATAGACTCTGCCCATATGTCTAAAAATATAGGTCCATATATTTTTACCAACATGACCAATCATCCATAAATAGCATCCTGCAACTCATAGACCATGATCCATATATCTAAAAATAGACTTTGCGCCAAAAATAGCCTGCAGGCCCACTTAGTGAAGGCGACTTCTTTTCACTAAGCTCCATCATCTTGTTGCATTTTCAACAGTACCAAATTCGACCACAGTCGTTCCCAATATGGTAACTTCTCCCTCCCATTGTTAGATTCTTGATAACTATGCCAACTCTTAAGAAGTCTTAGAAGAGCTAGGCTCACCATATCATCCTCAGAAACGATTAGTCCAACACTTCCAATCTCATCCCAACAATGAGTGAACTTGGTCAAGTAATTTGGAATTGAGTCGCCCTTCTCCATCTTGATTTTTCTAAGTTTTCCTTTAGTGCCAACTTCCTATGGTCATTGTTGTTTAGAAATAGGTCCATCATTTCTTTCCACATAGCATACGGAGTTTCCTTGCCATAGAGACTCGAGAAAATGTGGTCTCGAACTCCCTCAAGGACAATTCACCTCGCCCTTGCCACACACTTTCCCCATTTAGCTAGATCTTTGGCATCCGATGCTAGAGCTTAGGAATGTATTAGTCAATTAATTCCTTGAGGAAATTATCTTCCAGCACTGCCTCCATCATGTCCTTCCAAGCTATGTAATTCGAGCTGCCATCTAATGCATACTCGATTCGCAGACCATAGAAATCCATTTGTTGACCTTGAAGTGTGAACTGCAATTTTGAATTTCACCTATAACCACAAACTCGAAATATCTTCTATTATGTTGTCTTCAACTATGTTACAATGTAGAAAAATTCTAGAAATCTAGCTCTTATACCATGTATATTTTCCTGTAGATTCAACAGCTCATGTAATGTACTAAAACACAAGACAAGAATATACTCTACTCTTCGTAGCGGAAACAAAAAAATGATCGATGAAAACAATAACTAGAAAGAGGAAGAACATCAACGACACATAACGCAATATTTATCTGGGGAAATCCACTGCTCAAAACCCCTACTATCTATATTGCATTAATCAGAAGATCCAAGAAGAAAATACAAATCTTGTTATCACTATAACAATTCCTGCCCAAGTATGATCAACTCTCTGCTCACAAGCTAGCTCAAGCCAACCTTAGCCTATTATGCTGCTATCCAAGCCCCCACTTCCTTGCACAATTCCTAGAGGAATTAGTCTCTATTTAATGAGTAAATCCTTCTTCCATAACTGTGTTATCCAAACTGAGGTCCTCAGCTGTTTTCATGCACCATCCGTACAACTCAGAAAATTATACAACTGATAGTACATTGTCCCTGCATTCTAATCTCAACTAGGTCTTCCTCTAAACTAGCATGCATGAGTTTCTCTGTAGTGAATCTCCCGTTAGCTATAGTAGCGCTGAGGACGCATTAGTGCACCAACTCCACTACTAGACCTCTACTAGTTCCTCTAACAGTTAGAACTAGTTTAACTGACTATAAATCAATCAAACTAAGTTATCTAATTACAATTCAAATAAACTCAATCTAGACCCATAAAACTTAGGGATCTCACTTACATGACTCCAAATAGATTTCCAACTTGAATTTCCTAAGCTAACTAAGTCAACTTAACTTAGTTAACTATTACAAGTTGCTATGAGAAAAGAATTACAATTTAATTCTCAATTTAATTCAAGGACAAATTAAATTAGAATTTCTAGATGTTATTTTTAACATTTATTGCTGCTATTTTCAACAGAGTCTTGCATGACTTAATGGAAAGTTTTCTCACCAATTAATAGTGGGAATACATCAATCTCCCCAATTTATCAAATCTTCTATGTGACTCAACTACAACTCATTTATTTGTACCTGTTAAGATGTACTTGGGCATATTGACTCTCATTGACATTAATGGTGAGTAGTATCATGTTGGTTAATGACATTCATTAATGGTTGTTAATCCAAAAATTTATTTCTGTGTTCGACATCAACAATATTTATTCAGATAGATAAGAATTATGCCACAATGTGTATATGAATGAAGACTATATGATTTCAACAGCTTGCAGTCGTGTTCCAATAAATCAAGATTCAGTTTTAGAGTTCAACATCAGTAGCTTAGTTCCAACAATAATAAGGCTCAAAAGTTCCAATCTTAGATTTCATCCTCCATTCCTACAACCAAGAGATGAAGAAGAAGGTCAGACTCTTTCACTTCACATTCCATGATCCATCAGTAACAATCAAGATCTCATAGATGCATAGCTTATTGACTTTTCATGTAGGTGAAGGATGTTGTTTTATAATATTTAATCATTCATTCTTTGAATGCTAAAGGATATGTATTTGGAAAATTTCCCATATGATATTGACTTCCCCATTTTCAAAGTGTTGTAGTGGCTGCAACACCCTCCAAAATTTTGGCTTGCGTCCGAATTTCAGAGCCTTCCTTGCTTTCTCCTTTGATGGTTGCAAACACTCAAGCTCACTCCATGAGCTCTTGTGAGGTCTTTTCACCTTTTTCTTGTTTAACCAACGGTCATCTTTTGGCATATTGATTTCTTTGTCATTCTTGCGATCTTGTTCTGGTGAGTTTGAAGGTTTGTCTTTGTGTGTTTGGGTTGTCTTCACTATGTAAACATTTGTCGTACTCACACACAAAGTTGTAAGATTTTTTTCCCAAATGTAGTCATAGTCGTCCGAAGGTCTATCTAAAGTGTCGCACTTGTCGCTTTTAGCTCTAAGACAGTCTCATCGAGGGCATGTTTTGTCTTGTTGTACTGGTGGTCTATGTTGTCTCATTATCAAACTATACTAAGTGTATGATCACAATGTCAAGTCTACATAAGTTAACTTGCTTTCAACACAACCATTTTCTTGAAAATATGTCCGACTGCACAACCCTCTTCCACCAGGCCCCGACTGAGCTACACTGCGTAGTCTTAGCCCTTAGTAACCTTTCTCTGCTACCTAGAACTGTGCAGTGATTGAGGTTGTCCTCCAATTTAGTTCATTACACAATGATCCTAGGTGTAAGAAGCATGTCCGCCTCCCAGAACTGCACATAGATTTCCTTCATGTCTAATTACTATAATGCTCATTTCTCAAGCATAGTCATCAAGCCCCCCTCTGGTCTATTGGAACCCTACATTGCACTAAGACCTGGGTCTGTACTACTCTCCAAAATTGTGCAGACATGCCCAGATGATCCCTCTACTACTTGCCCGACATTGTTCTCCAAAATTGTGTAGACATGTCCAACTGGTCCTCCGTTGCCTTGCTCTGCACAACCCTCACAAACTGGGTAGACATGTCTAGCAGGCCCTCTGCTGCCTATCCTGCATTGTTCTCCAAAAATATGCAGTCATGCTCAATAGGTCCTTTGCAGCCCTATCATGTATTTCTCTTGAAAAATACGCAAAATTGCCCAGTAGGTCCCATGTAGCGTTGTCTTGCCTTCTGGAGTTCCTCTCCATCTTGAGCTATGCTCTACATTGTCTCAGTGAGTTTTCCTCCCTCCCTATCACCCAGAACATGAGAATATTGCATCATGCTAGACTAGGAGGTTTTGGATTTGATGTCTTCCCCTCATGAGTGAATTTCAGGAACAGGTACACTAATAGATCATGGCAAGAGGATAAATGGGATGAAGAAGGAGCACACATGTTAGAAGACTTTCTTGTAGCAAGATGGACGTACCAAGCACATCAAGCAACAAGCGAGAGAAACACATGAATATAACTATCATGCAATACCAAGACCATCGACAACCCCACAACATTATTTCATGTTTAGGAGAAGACAAACAACACCAAGAGCACATCCTTACTCAGTAGCACAACAACTTGACATGGACACCATAGTCACCCAGTACATGTCAGCAATGTCATGTCGAGTTGTGTCATGAGTTGTCTTGGACACTTCACCATTATGGGCCATATCTGTTGTAATTGAATGTAATGTAAAGTGAGAGTCCAATGGACGCACATAAGAAGTTGAATAGTCATGTCAATTGAAAATTCATAGGAAGTTGAATGGTCATGAGGGTAGTCCAAGAGTCACATGGGTCAAGCATCACCATTGACTATATATACACCCCTCATTGTATGAGCAAGTACTTTTCACCTTGGGTCCTCCCACATAGCCTTGAGAGTCTATAGTCTCTTCTTTGAGGAGCAAGTAGTGGCTCGAACGTCCCACTACTAAGATTAGTGATGTATAATGTACAGATGTGTCTCGGGACTCTTTCTTAATTCAAAAGCCTGTTAAAGGAAAACACGTTTTCACGCATGTTTTGTATATGTTTATAAGACTACTATTTAAACATTTGTAATGCATATTTTCTTAACCTGTACTAAGATAGTTGAACTAATTTGGTTATTTTAGTACTTAAATTGTTGAAGATGTGTTTTATTGCTTATAACCACTATCTCATCCCTTTGGACTACTTCGCGGGATACTAGACATGCCATCTTTGTGTATTGGATATCACCGTTGTCACATCCTTGTGGACTATTATGTGGGATACTCGACGTACCAGCTTTTCTTTCTAGTTATAACAATCGTTACATCTGTGTGGTCTACTCTGTTGGGTGGTGTACGTGTTGTCCCCTTCAGCTTGGTTTAACCAACTACTGCATTTTTGTGGGCTATTCCCGCTGGGTGTTAGACAAGCCTTTCAAGTTTGTGTGTGTCTCTTCCTGGGTGGTACTACTACCTCTCATTTCGAGGCTCACTTAATCTTCCCCTTTGTAGTAAGAGAACCTTGACATGGTTACATTACGCACTCACAAGGCGCACGTACCTTTTTGTTTGAAGATACCAGTGTAACACTCTCATGTGCTGACAGATAGAGCTAAGGTAGATCTCTAGGTATATGGCAACCAGGCTTTCATACCATATGAGACTCCTACACCAAACAGTGTGAGGTTTAGTTAAGACTTCAAATCGGGGAGATCCCCTTGGTTGATGGATTTCCAACACCGTCAACAAAATGGTGCTAGAAGGAGGGTCAGATGACATGTTGTGCCCTTAGATTCCAGTTTGAATCTCTTATTTCAAAAATGGCTCTTCCTGACATCATAATCCTGGGATGTCTTTCTACAAAGATTGAATGTAGCATCCCTGCAGAAATTATCCATGACCTCTCCAAGTTAAAGTTTAGTGATGAGGGTGAACCATCTTTTCATGTGCATGTGCAGTAAGTTATAAATGTTTTCCTATGCCACAAAATAGAGTACGAAGATTTCTGGACTGTATTAGTCACCGTCACATTCAAAGGTCGTGCTCAATAGTGGTGTCACACATTACCCTTTGCCTTTATCGATTCATTTGGTCAACTTGCCGAAATGATGAATAAAACGTTCGATGAGTATAGCCACTGCGATTTATGTGAAAAAATATGTCGTTTAAGTATGGAGCCTAACGAATTAGTTGAGGACTTTATTGATCGCTTCCTTCACCTCTGTTACGAAATTCCTGAACAACTTGTGAACTTTGACTTCTTGAGAGAAGATTTTAAATGCTTCATTCATTTTTCTCAATACAGTGAACCACCTGATTTCCCTTCCTCCCCAACTCTTGTGGATCATGAGGCACCTCAGATTGCAAAGGAGGAGCCCAACACCCCATTTGTTCCTTTTCCTACTCCTTTCTCAGTCCTGATGTGGGTGCCCCCTTGCGGTGATTGCAAAGTTGAGAAATTTGCGTAGTGGGTTCCCCTTTGTAGGGATAGAAACACTGAAAAATCTGCACAACATGTCCCTAGCCCATCTTCTTATTCATCTCCTGCTTCAATGAAGGACATTCCATAATGGCTAAGAAATCCTACAGTGCAAACCCACCTCTCCATTCCACAAGAGGACATCACCATTCATAACTCGAGTCTTAAACCTGATCTGCACCTATGCCATCCTCCATCATCTACAAGCCATGACTCCTTGTACCATGACTCACTTGATAAATCTACTTCATCAACCAACTGTGTGCATTATCTTCATTCTCAAGCTATTGGCTCAAATTGCAATCAGGTGCAAGGCAGTCATGTTACATAGATAGAGGAGTAGAAATGTGAGGACATTATCAATTCTTCCTCTCTGTTTGAAAATTATTCACATCAAAACAATGAGCTTCCAGAATCCACTGTTGAATGATTCTCAATCTACTAATCTCGGTGGAACATCGTATACAATCAATTCTTTCAATCAACCCCTAGCCTTTGGTAGTCATCACTCCCACATTTCCATATGTCATGACGAACGCTTAAGCACATCATATGATCTTCCGTTTTCTCATGTAGACTCTAACTTAGATGTAGAATGTGCACCAGTCAAAGCAGACGTCCATATCAAAATTTCCTCTTCACCTCACTTACCAGTGTGTCCTACCATTCTCATCGCATCTACATGCAATGGAAATACTCTATTTTCTCTTATTTCTTCATCTGATGAGATATCTCCTTGATTGACACAAGGCAGTGAGGTTGTCCATGATGAAAACAATCTAAGCACACAGGACACTCCCACTCTTCAAATCATATTGCTAAAACTGAAAAATATGGTGAAACCTATGACAGAGATGGTTTCCATCCTGAGAGCAGTTTTGAAATTAGCAACAACAGCCACGCTCAAGACTTACATGATCTGGTTCACACTTCAAAATGTTGTTCTATAATTCTAGAAAATTTTGGGATGTGCCTCCATTGATTGTTATGTCATGACCTCGCGAATCTAGTAATTCCCCCAAACCCAATCAGATCTGGTTTTTCATGCAAAATCCATTTATTTGCATGGTTTCATTTGGTGTGGATCCTTGTGTAATAAATGTTTGGTATTCTAGGTTTAATCTTTCAAATTTTAAAAATTTCACTCATGACCGAATCCATGAATCTATTATAGTGCGTCTATCTTCATGCAAATCTCTTACATCAAGCTCAGGTTGGGAGTGTATGTCTCTCATGAAATCATGGAATTTTGAAGTTGATTATGTCAAAGACCGTCTTTGTCTATGATCATACCTATCAAATTTTCCCTTTGATGATCAACTCCTTGGTCTTCTTGCAGTCCTTGTACTGCAAATTTGTCTGCTCGTCACACCAGAAATCTCTAGGTGATGATGAATGCATAAACTATCACACAAATCAAGTCCCTCTTCATTGGCCATTCCCCAAGTGGTTTCACGAATTCACAATGCTAGCATCATTTTTACATTCCTGTGATGACCATGGTCCCTATGCAATTTTTCAAAAGCTGTAGGAAGGTGGTCTGTCATTTCTAGCTCACAATGAACTTGGTTCCATTGTTCAGATCATTTGCAATATTTTTCAAAAGAATTTGTCTTTCTTCCTTTCAAACTGGGAAATCTGACATTTCAACCAACTCATCTGATCATTCATCTATCTTAAGTGACTATCATTCAGCTTATCATTTTCCCAACAACACATCCAATGACAATTGCTTCACCCTCTCCGATCTTCATCATTTGACATCTCTCTCTTCATATTTTCATCAAGCAGATGGGGCACTTCATCCTACCCTGATGGTTATGGTAGGTCCTCACTATCTTGGCATGACTGTTGAGTATGATCAGACATATTTTTCCTTACAATATTCCCATTGTGACCTTGCCTGTCAAATCAAAAATTCACCCTTTCACAGGTCATGAGGCTGTCCAAAAGACCATCATGAATTTTATGATCTAATCGCTTAGTGGATGGAACAATCTTACTTGGAAAGCCATGTTGCAGGTAACAAGCTTCAGTCCTCCTTTGTGCTTGCTAATAAGCTCAATGTAGATGAAGACACACTCACAAGAGGGTTCTAAGGTTTGTTGAATAATGGTATCCATCATAAAGGTAAGAATATGTATTGGGTGGTTGTGCCATGTCATTTTTCCCACAAGTAAAACCCTCCTTCTCGTGTGCAATTTTTTCAAGTTTTTGTATTTTCTGTTGCACGCTACTTTTTATATGTTTTAATCATTTGTATCTTTGTGGATGTAGGTCGAGAGAGAATAGGGTGGCTTAACTAGAAATTTAATTTCACATAACCCCGTCCATTTAACTATTAGGATAGGAGTAGGATTAGCTATATCTTAGTTTCCCTTCCTTGCACTCATCTTGCACTCATAGTCCATCATGGTTTTCTTATTCTGGTTTTACATCCTGTTTTCTTTAGTCATTTTTCTTTCTTGTCTTCTGGTTTTGTTTCTTTGTTGTGTAAACCTTTCCTCTTGTCTTTCTTTTCCTTTCATGCTGAATTTTCCATTTGTTGCACTATGTGAATAAGTTTTGTGCTTGCACTGTGTTCTGGTTTCTGAATGGGTATGTGGCTGAAGTTCCAAGAGTCTTGTGACACTGCAACGCTTTTCCAGTCTTATGTCTGTCTTCTTTGTGCTTGGTTGTAACTTCTAGCCGATGAATTCTTGACAGAAAATATGATATGTCTGTAAGGAAAGTTTTGGTTGAACCATGAACTCATGTCCAGTTTGGGAAACCTCATGCCTATACTCAATTTTCTGCTCTAGTGTGTTCAAGCTTATCCAACTAGTAGAAACAAAGAAGGGGAAAATCTAAATGAGAAAACCTGAATCAGAGGTATTTATATGCGTCTCTAAAGGAACAAAATCTCCTCTCAATATGTTAGGATCCCTCTTCCACCCCAAAAAATAAATAAGTTCCTATGCACAGTTCTCTTTTAAAAAAAGATAACAAGGCGAATGAAGAGAAAGGATTCCTGCACAGAGAGGTGAAGCAGGAAACTCCACGGGGGTACTGTCCAGGCTCGTTGGTAGTGGAGCAATGCTTGTGTTCATGAGCGACTCCGCTAGGGTATTGTCTAGGCCTGCTAGTAGCGGATCAGCTCTAGAGTTGAAAAACTATACTCTAAAAATCTTAATTTCTTGAGCCAAATTACACTTCCCAATTTGAAACACTATGATCTGGTTGAATTTTGTGTTGTGTTAAACTGATCTGGTAGAAGGTGAACCATGTCTATCCATGGGATAAGTGGGGAAGCCTATTATGCAACTAGCTCACAAATAGAAGAAAAGATAGATCAACACGTTCAAAACCACCCTCTTCGAGGGGGAAACCTCTACATTACACAAATGAACAATTCTTGGATGACACTAATGACAAGACCTCCTTTCTATATATAGGAGTCTAAGGGGTCCCAATACAATTAGAGCCTACATAACAATAATATTGTAGGGGCACAACAATAACAATAATTGGCTTCTATGGGGCACAATAATAACAACATGGGGACTATATGGGCACAATATTACAATAAGGGGGTTGCACTAATAACAATAAGGGGTTACACTAGTACTATATGGACCTAACATGACCCTCTCCTTCAAAAATTGTTGTCCTCAATGCTTGAGTAGTTATGGATGCTTCTGGATAAAATTCTCATCCTCCCATGTGGAATCTTCAGTGGGTAAGTTCTTCCACTTGATGAGATACTCTGAAATTGATTGATTTCGTAGCTGTCAATTTCTTGTTTCTATGACTGCTTCAGGTTCCACTATTATTTTTCCTTCCTCGTCAAGTTTTGGAAATATTGTTTGAACTATGATCTTCTCACCTATAACCTTCTTTAAGCATGAAACATGGAAAACTAGGTGCACTTGAGAAGATGCAAGAAACTCCAATTTGTATGCCATAGTACCAATCTTTTGTAAAACCTTGTACAAACGATATTACTTTGGTGATAATTTATTATCATTATTAGCTTGCTTGAGGGACATTTTTTTGTATGGTTGTAGTCATAAAAATATACAGTCACCTACATAAAAACTTCTTTCACTGTGATGTTGATTTGCATGTTGTTTCATTCTATTCTACGCCAAAGTGAGGTTATCCTTTAAGATTTTGAGAACTTGTTGTTGATGCTCGATGTGATCTTCCACTACTTGAACCTTGGAATTTTCTTTTAAATATGATGTGATGGACAGTGGATGATATCAATAAAGTGCCATAAATGGGGTCATTTTTTTTGAAGTATGGAAGGAATTGTTATTCCACTATTCATCCAGAGGCAACCACTTGAACCATTATGTTTGTTTATCTGATAAAAAGAAACGAAGATATCCTTCCAAACATTTGTTCACTATCTCAGTTTTCCCATCAGATTAAGGATGATAAGATGAGCTATGAGCTGATTGAGTACCTAGACAAGAAAATATTTATGTCCACAAATTTCCAGTGAAAATGGGATATTTGTCGCTTACAATAATCTTTGGGTTTCCATGTAGCTTTTGAATTGTTTCCATAAATGCAGTAGCAATTGTATTAGCTTTAAATGGATGAGATAATGCACAAAAGTGTGCATACTTGGTAATTCTATCAACTACCACCATGATGACACTCTTTCCTTCGGACTTGGGTAAAATTGTGATAAAATCCATTGAAAACTCCTCCCAACATTGACTTGGAATGGATAAAGGTTTTAATAGACCTGGGGTCTTAATTGTCTCAGATTTATTTTGTTGGTAAACCAAACATTTTGCCACAAAATTTTGAATATCATATTTAAGGCCATCCCAAAAAAAATATTTCTTAACCTTGTGGTAAGGTTTTAAATATCTTTAGGGCCCTCCTAAGGGAGAGGTGTGTAATTCCAGAAGAATATTTTGTTTGAGTTGGGAATTCTTACAGAGGTATAAGCGATCTCTGTACCATAACGAATCATTTTCCCAGCTAAATGTATCAGGTGTACTAGGATCTTGCTGCAATTTTTGAATGAGTTCCCACACTTCTTCCTCATTCTTACATTCATCCCTTGCTTCGTTTATCCAATCTAGCTGGATAATAGAAATGGCACAAAACAATTCTTCCACATCCTCATCCTTTCTTGAGAGTGCATCTCCAGCAAAATTTTGCTTCCCTTTCTTGTAGATGATTTCAAAGTCATAACCCAACATCTTTGTGAGCCATTTTTTCTGTTCTTCTGAAGATAATCTTTGTTCTAAAATGTATTTAAGACTATCATGATCCATTTTTGCATTGAAGTGTCTTCCCATTAGGTAAGGTTTCCATTTCTTAAGTGCATGTAGTATCGCCAACATTTCCTTCTCATAAATATCTTTGTGTAAATACTTTCCTTTGATTGGATGACTTTTGAAAGAAATGGGTATTTCTTCTTGCATTAAAACAACACCAAATCCATTTCCTGAGGCATCACATTCCATAATAAAGGTTTTTGTTAAGTCTGGAGTAGCTAAGACCGGTGCTTGGCACATTGCCTCTTTAAGGTGTTCAAAGGCCTTCATTGCCTCTGGAGTCCAAAAAAATGCATCTTTCTTTAGAAATGTTGTTAGAGGTGATGCTATTCTCCCATAATTCTTAACAAACTTGCTATAATACCCTGTCAACCTGAGAAATCCTCACAAATGCTTTATGGACGTGGGAAATTTCCATTCCTTAATGGCTTTAATTTTTCTAGGGTCTACCTTAACACCTTCATGAGATACAATATGACCCAAATATTCCACCTCTTGTACTCCAAAGAAACATTTGGAGATTTTTGCATATAATTGTTTCTCCTCCAATAGTTTGAGCACCCTGTCAACATGTTGAACATGACCCTTCCAAGATTTGTTGTAGATTAGTATATCATCAAAAAATACTAACACAAATTTTCTAAGGAAGGGTTTGAAAATGGAATTCATCAAAGCTTGAAATGTATAAGGTGCATTGGTAAGGCCAAAAGGCATGAACAAAAATTCACAATGACCCTCATGAGTTCTAAATGTTGTTTTTGGAATTTCTTCAGTCTTCATTCTGATTTGATGATGTCCTAAACGAAGATCCAACTTGGTGAAGTAAATTTCTCCATGTAATTCATCCAATAATTCATCAATGACAAGAATGGGAAATTTATCTTTAATAGTAAGCTTGTTGAGCTCCCTATAATATGGACACATGCTGCCATGATCCATCCTTCTTGTGTACCAATACCACTGGAGTAGAGAAAGAACTTTGACTAGGTTGAATTATACCAACCTCTAGCATTTTTGCAACCATACATTCAATTTCACTCTTTTGGGCATATGGATATTCGCAAGGCCTAATTTTTAGGGGAACACTTCTTGGAATCAAATTAATAGCATGATCATGATCGCAAATAGGTGGGAGGCCTTTGGGAGTCTCAAATACCTTGGAATGATTGTCCAAATGTTTTTGGAGATATGGAGAAATAAATGATTTCGATTTGAGAACCTCTAGTGAACATAATTGTGAAATTATGCCCCATTCTTCTTTCTTTAGAAGTTTTTTCATGATGTTAGAGTTGATTATGTTTCTCAGTTTACCTGTGATACCTATTAATTCAACTTCCTTTCCTTCCCAAAAAAATTCAAGAACATTTCTTGAAAATTAAAAGCTACCATACCCAAAGGTTGTAGTCATTGGACTCCTCATACAACATAAGAACCACCCATTGGAATGGAAAGCATTGAACTATTCATTACATATTCTCCCATGGATAGCTTGATATTATGGCACTTTCTAGAGCAATTTATGGTTCCTCCATTTGCAACCATCACTTGACACTCTGGTGTTGGATATAAGAAGCAATTCAATTCCTTGGCTATCTTATAATGAATAAAATTATGGGTGCTACCCGAATCAATCAACACTATTACCTTTTTCTTCTTGATATGTCCTTCTATCTTGAGAGTTTGAGGAGTGGTAATTCCTGCAAATGCATTACAAGATATGGTTGGTTCCTAGTGTATATCCTCTTCTTTCGATGTTTCTTGTTCCTTTTCTTCCTCGTCTTCACAATCTATGAAAAATAATTTCTTCTCAGCACACTTATGACCTTTAGCGTATTTTCTATCACAACTATAACAAAGCCCTTTTGCTATTTTTTTATTCCAATTGTTGTGGTGTCAACCTTGTAGGTTTTGGAAGGCTAGGGGAAGCAACATTTCCATCTTTATAATTGTGAGTGGTAGGCTTCCTTGTTGCCATAATTTTGCTTTCAATTTTTCTTGCCAACCTGAATTCCTTCTCCAATGAATCAGGTTCCCAAAGGCAAAACTCATGTTGGATGTTATCCTTTAAAGTCCCTATTAACACATAAATTATATGCTCTACTAGAATATCTTACCCTAATATTCAGTTTTTGGAATTCCTTAAGGTGCTCCAACATTGAACCCTTTTGTTTGAGATTTATCAATTGGCTAAAGAAGGTGTTGCTTTTTGTATCCTCATAATGTGTTATCATTTCCTCCATAAAAATTTACCAAGTGACAATTTTTTTAAGAGAGCAAAGCCATTGATACCATACAAATTTATTGGGTTCTAAATATAATGTTGCACTGCATACCTTTTGTGTGTTTTACGCATTATGGAGATCCAAATATTGCTCCATCTATAGTATCCATGTTACGAGAACCTTGCCATCAAAATTATTCATATCGATCTTTGGAATATGGTGGGTCTTCAATCCAACATTCTATTTAATGGAATCATGATTAACTTTTCTTTGGTTCTCATCATGAGTTTCCTCTACTACATTTTCACCATTAGGAAGAATTTCTTGAAATAACTTTGCCAAACCTCCTTTCAAAACTTCCATGTATTTCTTCAAATATTCAATGTTTACTTCTAAAAAATCCATATTAGATTCCACGCCATCAATATTAGCTTCCACACCATTCATCTTAGCTTCGACGCCTTTCTTGAAACCATCCCTCTTAGCTTCTGTTACTTTTTGAGAGAGTGAAATTTGTTTCACTTGGTCTCCTAATTTTGATATATCATGTTTCATTTCTTCCTCTTCTTAATGAGTCATGGTAGAGATTTCAGGTTTCTTACTAGGTGTTTCCATTTTCTTTTAGTACATAAATTAATGATAATTAGGCTTCACTATGCCCTTTGAAATACTTCAAACTAATTTTTCAAACCAAACTTATGCAAAATTTTAAAAAGACTGCGGATATTTTTTTGCTTTGTAGGAGGCCGATATTGAATCTATTGTATCTATGTAATTTAGAATCTCCAAGGTTTGAAATTTCATCCTGCGGTAGCCTTCTGAACCCTATTTCCAACCCCACAAGTACGATCAAGATTGGATTCTCCAAGAAAGAGTTATTGCAAATATCCCACGATGGCATGATTATAACTAGGTTCAATAGAGAAAACTTGTATGAAGTGCCATGTGTCACTGTGTCAACCTTTGGACTGAGAAACGATACACAGAAAACTAAAGTATGTCCTCCTTTGGTAACCTTTTACGAAATTTCAATCAGATTCTCAGAGAGAACGTTATGACGATTTTCCCTAGGTCACTTGTTTGAGATATAATTTGGGAGCCTGCAAAAACCTTACCTTCCGAAAATATAGCGATAAAAGATCTGAAATTTAGACCCAAGGATCATCACGTGTTTGGATAAAATGGGTTTTGAATTAATCTTTTGAAGCTTCGTACAAAAAAATTATAGCAAAAATTCCACGATGACCTGTTTGAAGCAGCAAAACCTTAGAATGAAAAGCTCTAATACAAAATGTTATGCAACAAGCTCATAAAAATCCAAGAAAAAATAGATCAATGACTTTAAAATCAACCTCTTCGAGGGGGAAACCTCCTTTAAATTACACAAATGAACAATTCTTGGATGATACAAATGAAAAGGCCTCCTTTCTATATATAGGATTCTAAGGGTTCCCAATACAATTAGAGCCTACATAATAATAATATTGTAGGGGCACAACAATAACGATAGTTGGCTTCTATGGGGCACAATAATAACAACATGGGGACTATATGGGCACAATAATACAATAATTGGTTTGCACTAATAACAATAATGGGCTAAACTAGTAGTATAGGGACCTAACAAAGCCAAAGTGATCTGCACAATGAATCAATACTTCCCAAAAGGCCAAGGCCCTACACTATAAATGAACCAAAACAGAGAAGTTGGTATTAAACTAGCGTGTCACCAAGTATTATAGCGGCTACAACACCCTCCAAAATTTTGGCTTGCATCCAAATTTCAGAGCCTACCTTGGTTTGTCCTTTGATGGTTTCTAATACTTAAGCTCACCCCATGAGCTCTTGTGAAGTCCTTTCACCCTTTTGCTTGTTTAACTAGTGATCGTCTTTTTGCATATTGATTTCTTTGTCATTCTTGCAATCTTTTTTTGATGAGTTTGAAGGTTTTTATTTGTGTGTTTAGGTTGTCTTAGCCATGTAAACATCCTTCATACTCACACACAAATTTGTAAGCACTGTCGCACAAGTGTCGTCACGGTCATCTGAAGGTCTATCTCAAGTGTCACGCTTGTCCCTTTCATCTCTAAGACAGTCTCACCAAGGGCATGTTTTGTCATGGTCTATGTTGTCTCTTTGTTGAAGTATATTAATTGTATGATCTCAATATCAAGTACACATAAGTTCACTTGCTTTAAATACTTAGTCATTTTCCTAAACAATTGTCTGACTCTACAACCCTCTTCCACTAGACCCTGATTGAGCTACACCACACAGTCTCAGCCCTCAGTGACCTTGCTATGCTGCTTGAAACTGTGCAATTCTTGAGTTTTCCTCGAGTGCAGTTTCACTCCACAATATCAGAGGTGAGAAGCCTGGATACCTCCTAGAACTACACATAAATTTCCTTCATGTTCAAACTGAACTGTGCATTTCTCAAGCATAGTCATCAAGCCTCTCTCTAGTATGCCACAACCTTGCACTGCACCAAGACTTGGGTTTTCACTTCTCTCCAAAACTACGCAGACATGCCCAGTTGATCCCTCTACTGCTTGTCCTGCACTATTATCCAAAACTTTGCAGACATGTCCAACTGGTCCTTTGCTTATTTTCTCTACATTGCCTTCAGAAACTACGCGTACATATGTAGCAGGCCCTCTGCTACCTATCCTGCACTGTTCTAAAAAATTGTGCATTCATGCTCAACGGGTCTCTTATGGCCCTATCATGCCTTGATATTGAAAACTGCACATAACTGCCTAGTAGGTCCCCTACAACCTTGTCTTCCCTTCCCTCCAAAAACTACGTAAACATGTCTAGTAGGCTTGCTACTACCTGTCCTGCACTGTTCTCCAAAATTGTGTAGTCACGCTCAGCAGGTCCCTTACAACCCTGTCATGCCTTGTTGTTAAAAACTGCACACAAATACCTAGTAGATCCCTTATAGCCCTATCTTGCCTTCCTTCCAAGAAATGCACAAAAATTCCCCTCGGGGTCCCACCTTGCACCTACCAATGGTTTCCTTCACTACACAATTCTGCCTCCCAGAGGTCATTGTGTAGTTTTTCCTAACAGTGTAGGCTACCCTCCAGAAGTTCATCATTCCAACCTAAGTTGTTATTTGCACTATCTCAGTGCGTTTTCCTCCCTCCCTAATACCCTAAACATGAGAACAATGCATCATGCTGGACTAGGAGGTTTTGGATTTGATTTCGTCCCTTCATGAGTGAATTGTATGAACAGGTACACTGATAGATCATGGAAAGATGACGAATGATATGAATAAGAAGTGCACATGCTAGAAGACTTTCTTGCAACCGGACGGATGTACCAAGCACATAAAGCAACAAGTGAGAGAAACACATGCATAGAACCATCATGCAAGACCAAGACCATCAAAGACTCTGCAACACTATGTCATGCGATAGAGAAGACAAAGCACACCAAGAGCACACCCATCACTCAGCAGCGCAACAACTTGACATGGACACCACAGTCCACCAGTACATGTCAGTAATGTCATGTCAAGTTGTGTCATAAGTTGTCTTGGCTACATCACCACTATGGGCCATATCTGTTGTAACTGAATGTAATGTAAAGTGAGTATCCAATGGACGCACACAAGAAGTTGAAGAGTCATTTTAGTTGAAAAGTCATAGAAATTTGAATGGTCATGAGGGTAGTCCAAGAGTCACAAGGGTTAAACATCACCCTTAGCTATATATACACCCCTCATATTATGAGAAAAGACTTTTCACCTTGGCTCCTCCCACATATTTTTGAGAGTCTATAGTCTATTCTTTAAGAAGCAAGAAGTGGCTCCAACATCCCACTACTGGGACTAGTGATGTATGGTGTACAGATGTGCCTTGGGACTTTTTCTTAATTTAGTAACTTGTTAAGGGCCAACAAGTTTTCACACATGTTTTGCAGATGTTTGTAAGACTACTCTTTAAACATTTGTAATGCATGTTTTCTTAAATTATACTGAGATAGTTGAACTAATTTGGTTATTTTTTCACTTACATTGTTGAAGATGTGTTGTATTACTTATCACTGCTATCACATCCCTATTGACTACTCCGCGAGTTACTAGACATACCACCTTTGTGTATTGACTATCATCGTTGTGACATCCTTGTGGAATATTCTTCGAGATACTTGATAGACCATGTTTACTTTCTGGTTATAATGGTCATCACATCTGTGTGGACTACTCTGCTGGGTGGTGTACGTGTTGTCCCATTCACTTAGGTTTTAATGGTTTCCACGTCCATTGTGGACTATTCCGCCGGGTGCCAAACATGACTTTCTGGTTCGTGTGTGTCTCTTGCTGGGTGGTACTACTACCTCTCATTTAGAAGTTCACTTTACTCTCCCCCTTTGTAGTAAGAGAACCTTGACACATTACATTACGCACTGACCAGGCACATGTACCTTGTTTTTTAAAGATACCAGTGTAACATTCTCATGTGCTGACAGCTAGAGCCAAGGTAGTTATCCAAGTATATGGAAACTGGGCCTTCCTACTGAATGGGACTCCTACACCAAATGGTGTGAGGTCTAGTTGGGACTTCACATTGGGGAGATCCCCTTGGTTGATGGATTTCTAGCACCATAAAAACAAAGAAATAAAAACCTTTAGTTGGGGGGTTTATTCATTACCATTTGTCAATTCCATATTCCATAACCTCATATATTGTTTACCAACATATTTCTCCTAATTACTAATTGTTACTGTTTATTGGTTCAAAGATAGATATGTATTGAAAATATTCAAATTAAGAGCAAGGATCAATTGATATGTTCATGAATGAGTATTCATTATGAATGCATTTTCAAGTATTCTTTGTTAGAACAAGAATAAGAATAAAAGAAAAGGGTTGTCACACAAGAACCAACACTTGAAATAGATATGGTTAACACACAAGAACCAACCACAAGAGCTACCACTTAGATATATTTTAGGAAAAGAGGACTCTCCACAACATCAACATCTTGAGAAGGAGAAATAATTGAAGAAAATTTTGCAAGTCTTGGAGATATCTCAAAGTCACAAAAAAATGACTTATTGAAAAATATTACACGCCTAAAGGCTACTGATCAGAAATTGATCAATGACTTAAGTGATAGCTCAGATTTCAAATTGTTTGAAAGAGTGTCAAACCTAAGTGACCAGATAGATCTCGTCTTCCTGATTCTAGTGCCATGAATGGTTTGAAAAACCAATACCATATGAAGGAGTTATCGCAATTTGAAAAGTCCAGTAAATTGCAATTTATGGAAATTTGACCAAGATTAATTTGGTTTTTGGAAATATTTTAAAAAAGAATATTCCAAGGAATATTCCCTTTTGGGGACGAATCAGGTGCCGACACATGGCAAGCCTAGAGGCTACCACGTGGCCCTGGAATGGTTATGTAAATTTTGTATAGGTCTAGTGGAATCGAACCTGCGACCTCCAACAAGACAGGACAACGCTCTACTGCCTCCACCTGACGTGTTTCTTAACATACAATGGTTTCATTACATATTTGTGTTATAATAGGTGGAGGATTTGGGGTTAGGATTGCCAGTAGTCTTACTCACCAGCAGTCCCCTGAAAACTGTTCACATGTCCCATGGTGTAACCACTGATTGCAACACCTCTCCATGGGGTTACACATTAATATGACCGTAGCGTTATCCTTAACCGCTGGGGTTATACTGCCTCATATCTGCGCCCAATAGTTATGTAACGGCTACCTCTGATAGTCAGCTTGGCAGAGTAGATAAAATGGCAGATATGCCAAGTTTAACTAGAGTTAGGTGGAGTTCACCAAATTTGGTGGAGTATCCCTAGGGGATATTGACTAAATGCACTCCAGGAGAAGTTTTTGACCAAAGAGGGTGAAACAAGAGGCTATATGGGCTAATTGGAGCCTTCTGAAGCCAATGGAATAATCTAGAGAATCTAAAGAAGTCATCTTCATAGAGATTTCATCCAGGGAGATTTTGGAGCATAGGGCCACCAAGAGTTGGAGGCAGTTGTAGGAGCTACTAGTACTCGTTCTCAGTGAAACAACAGTCATTCATGACTATAAAGAGCCTTATGAATCCATTGTAGGGATTTTTAGAAGCATTTGAAGACCTCTAAAGGCTAAGATGCTACAAGGAAGTTTCAGGCAGCCAAGTGCCAACCATTGAGGAAGGCCTAGTTTGGGGATGCAATGCTCATTTTGAGAAAATGGTTAGTCTATTTTTAGTGTTTGATATGTGCTAGAGATAGTAGATGAGGTTTTAGTGATAGTTAAAGAATTCTGAAGGAGTTACTGCCATAAAGAAGCTCAGGGTAGCTCAAAGCACTGATTGAAGGAATCAAGTCTAAGGGAGTTTAGATCTGTTTTTAGAGTGATGATAGCCATGAGAGGGATATAGATGGTATTCTAAGCCCATTGGTTCAGTTCAGTAACCTTTGGATTTAAGTGTGGAACTTGTAAAAGAAACTTTGCCATAATCCCAAAGAGCCAAGTCAAGATGACAAAAGCTCAAGGAGACGTAGCCCACGATATTAAGGTGAACTCCTATATTAAATTTGTTGTTATGTGTTGATGTTTATTTGCTGCATTATATGGCTACTATATGTGTTTAATATCAACATAAACAAATGGACTTAAATCACTTAAATAGTTAAAATCAAAAGACATACGCCTGATTCAAGTATTTAATTCTGCAAATGCATATATAAGCTAGATAATTTATTTGTTAAACTAAGTGGTAGGTTCTTGTAAGCATAACAAATTATCAAACCCTCATTTCAGATCATGCGGTATCAGAGCAAGTTTCTTGATTGACAAAGCAGTAGGTCACATGTTTGACATGAAAGGTGTTTAAACAGTACAAAGAATTTGATTGTTTGACTGTTTGTAAAATGGTTGTTGCTTGAGTTTATGAAGGAAGAAGGGCTGAAGGAATTCTCCTTACCCAAAGGACCTCAAGGAAACCCTTGAAGCACAAGAGGGTTTGTTTGCAGAAGGCTACTTGAATAAGAGTTTGACTCTACAACCATTAGTTCTTTGAAAGCTTTGTGAATTTTTTTGAAGTTCTTTTGTTCATTTTTATAATGACAACTTCTACAAGCGAGTTTTCAAAATCCTCCTCCTTCACAAGATTCTTTGATGAAGACATGAAGTGAGACTTGTTCGTCATGATGGATATGGTGAAACAAATGTATGAACATGAAAGGAAGAGCACAAAACTTTGAGAGTAGTTGAATTCCATGAAGGAAGAGAAGAATTTGCTTTTTGACAAGTTGCAAGAAATGGAGAGCCAACTTCATATTGAAAATATAAACCTATAAAGGATGCATGAGTTGGAGACACAACTCCTCATTTCCAAAGAAGCCTTAGTCAAGCATCAGTTTGAAGAATAGCTAAACAATCCTAGTTTGTCCTCAATTTCCTCTAAGAATGGTTATGTTAGTTCTTTTGAAAAACATACAAGAGGCATAGGGTCCAAGTTGATGTAAAAAATGGGCTATGAAGGAAAAGGATTAGGAAAACATGCACAAGGCATTGTTGAGCCAATAATGGTTGAGGAAAGGCCTAATTATTTGGGTCTTGGCTATGGAAAATCTTATGGAGAAAGTTCCAAAGCAGACATGAAGGCAATTGAAACAGTTCCTAGCAGGAGTTTCATTTTAGGTTCTCTACCTCAAGTTTCTAAAGATTGTATTCATGGGGAATGCAATTGCTTGAAAAATACTTTGCAATAAGAAGGTGTTCATAAGCATGCACTCGAACAAAGGAGTTGTGAAAGCTCTAAAATCATTGAAGAGATTAGTAGTGTTCTGAAGGGAGCCACTTCTTCATTCGATTCACCTTCTCATAAAGGAAACAAAGGTGAAAGAGGAAGGTATAAATCTGATTTTAATCACATTTCTTTTGATTATGTTAAGCATGGTAAATTTCCACATAAGCATTGGAAAAAAATAGCATGTTCCTTTTGTGGTTTGGTTAACCATAATGTTTCTAGATGTTGGAAGAAAATGGCCACATACAGGAAACTTTTGAAGAAAAGGAGGCAAGAAGCCAAAGGTCCATTGGACAAGGCAAATTATGCTATAAAGAGGATGAACATGTCTTGCACTTATTGCCATAAGCAAGGACATATTTCTGAAAAGTGTTGGATTTTGAATCCAACAATGCTTCCACGAAATTTCAAGAAGGTGGGAAAAGAGAATGGCAAGAATGGAAAGGAAGTTTCCATAATTGATGTGTTTCAGGATGATTCACATGTTGATGTCAATATGCAATTAAAGGAAGCGCCTTTGATGTGGATTGGTAAGAAATTCTTATAGTTCTTATCCAATTAAAGTTGCATGTCTTTTGATTTGACACATTTCTTTGCTAATGGAAAGCAAGTTGCAGGGTTTTACCAAAAATGTGAATGAAAAAGTTGAGTATGAGACTCGCTTTATTGCAGGAAGAACAACTTGAACCGAGACTATGGATTAAAACTAAGTAACCCCTGGAAACCTTTACTTAAAATCTTAAAGAATCAATAATTAACTCATATCCCTTATACTAATTTAATCCCTCCTCTCTCATTAAAAATTAATAAAATAAAAAACAAAACAACAAGCAAACATTATCTAACATCCTCCTTAAAAAATAAAAACAAAAACAAATATAAACATATAAATAAATAATTGATTACTTCATAACTAATCATTTGATAATATTAAAATAAAACTCAAATCATAATGTATTAATTATAATATTATAGTAACATATGAATTTAAATTAAGCATATAGTCGTAATAACTCAAATTGAAATAATTAGAAATTAACACTAGAAATCAAAGATAAATTATAGTGAAGTAAATCACCAAATTTTTAAGGGTTTAAATTCTATACAAGACATTCCATTTAGGAACCTAAAATTAAGAATTATTAATAAAAATGAAACAAATAAAAAGATGCATATATATAAAATGAATTAAACAAATTAATTGAGAAGAGAACCAAAATACTAAGAAAAAACTCGAGCTATATCCTCGTGATCCTCCACATGTTTATTGTGCTCATTACATATTTGATTTATGCAGTTTTGATGGGGCCACACCCATGGTATCATGGATCTGATGGCCAAGAAGAAAACCAAATTGTTCCATAGAGATCATTTAGGTGAGCTAAATGAAAATGAACTCTATTGATAAAGGAAGCTATAAAAAAATGGCTTTGCTTGACCATTGCGGCTTCCATGGAGGCCTCAGAGGCCATAACCCTGAGGTTTGACCATTTCCGAACCCTCACCATGCTGATCTGAGGCGTTTACCCCCCCTCGACATGGTTTATCCCTTCGTCGTGGTCTTTGCTTGAAGTTTCATTGTGCAGTCCTTGTTACCTTACCCATGTTTCTCCGCCTTCCCTACTCCTGCTGTTCGTCGACAGTAACTGTCGATTCCTGATGAATTCGGAAGATGTCATGGACTATGAGGTGAACCCCAACGCCGACCAAGTCATATGGGCTCACCATCGAACTGGAATGGGCTCTGGTCCCCTGGCTGCAAAAAAACGCCCGCTAATAGCTGCACAGTCCATGCCGTTCCACCCGAGCCCCTCTGATAAACACCCTCTGTCTGACGTTCACATAGATGATCTACCCGGGTTAGATTGTCCATCGTTATATCCCGTAACCCTCAACCTGTTGGGCACATGCCTTCGACCCTCCCCTACATTCGACTCCCCTCTGATTCATCCTCCACAATTCTCTGTGCCCTTAAGCGTACCCTCATCCTCTTGTACTCCGACTGATCCCCCTACACATCCCATCCCTGCACTCTCTAGTGCAACCCTAGCTCCTGGCAGTCTAAACCCTAACTCTCCTATTTGATTTGGGTGCTTCAGCTCCCCCATTCCTAACCCCAATTCCACCTCGTCTACCCCCCAAACCGTCAACCAGGGTTGCAGAAGCCTGCTCAAGGAGCATCCAATAGGCCACCACTCATATAAGCCCAAAAAGGGAAGGTGCCTAAAAGCTATGGATAGAGACATTAACCTAACTCTTGGTGAGAACATTTCGATGGGTGAAGTGGTAGACATGACTAAGAAGGTTTTGGTCGGGCGTGTACAAGGCAGAAACTACACAGTGGAATGCCTCCATCTCTGGACATCGAAGATTTGGGGTTCTCTTCTCAAATAACTTCCCATCATCAGAGTTTTTGCCCGTGGCTAGTTTGCACTCTGGTTTCACAGAGAAGAGTACACGGATTGGATCCTCTCTTGTTTCTGTCACATTGAGCTTGCTCCAGTTCTGCTTAAAAGATGGTATCCCTTGTTCGACCCTAAGCGAGAACAGATGGGTGCAGGGCCAATTTGGGTTCATTTGCCTAGCCTCCCAATGCAATTTTGGACCCCTCCGGTCTTCGAGCGTATGGGCGATGCTCTGGGGACTTATCTTGAACATAACCAGTGTTTTGAAAAAATTGGAATCATGACAATGGCAAGAATCCTTGTTCACCTAGATACTAGGGAGGGTCTGGAGGAGAAAATTACCCTTCACTGGAGGAATTTCTCGCGTCACCAAAACCTGGACTACAAAGGAGCGCCCTTCCACTGTCGAAGATGCCAAAAGGTCAAGCATTTGTACAAGGATTGGCCTTTACTCTCTTCATCTGCTCAGGAGACTGCAAGAGGTGTGAAACACCATCTGTCGGAAGAGTTGAATATGGATGAGAAACCATCTGGACAAGATCACCCAAAGGAAGCAGTTGGTGCCTTGACTCAGCAAACTAATACTCCAAGGATTCCATCTCCATCCCCCCACTGACGCATTCCAGGTCTGCGGTGGGTGCTGCACCTACATCGGGGAGTGTAATGAAAATGCAAACAAGCTTTTGAAAGAGGCAACGAATCGTCCTCGAGGAGAATGGTTGATCACTAAACACACACCGGAAAGAATCTATCAGTATTTTCACAGGCCATACATAGATCAGGAACTTCGGATGGGGGATAGCCCCTAAGTTTTTTCAACATATTTTGATTATAAATAGAGTTTGTAAATAATGTAATTAACAACTTTGTTTTTCTGAACAGTTTATCACTGTTTAGTGACATTTTGGATTGTAAATGCATAGTTGCATAGTACACCCCACGGGGTCTACTTAGTATTTATTTCTGAACTACTATCAGCTAACTAAGGTCACAGTTTGCATATGCTTAAGGGCATCTACAACATGTAATTTCAACAATTAATGAAATTACGATATTTTTTCCTCGGGAAAAAAAAAAAAAAATTAAACAAATTATATAATTAAATAATAGAAAAATTAATAAATAAAGTAGTCAATTTAATAAATAATAAATAATAAATTAATTAATTAATTAATTATTTTGTTTAATTAATATATATATATATATATATATATATATATATATATATATATATATATAAACAAATTAATTAATTAAATTATAAATATAATAATAATAATAATATCTAAATATTAATAAATTAAGCAGATAATGGCTGACCAATTTCTTATATTAATTCTTTCATAACCTATATACATACTATGAAATATAGCTCATGGATACATCATTAATATCTTCAGAATATATATTGACACATCCCGTGATGATGGACTCACTTGGTAGTCTGAAACATTGGGTTCATAAAACTCTATAACAGGTCATTCCTCCTCTATCAAAAGATTTTCCTCACCTGTATGGATTCATTATTTAAAATTATGATAATTCCAGCTTTGTAAGTACATTTACATATGATTGAGGATCTTGTACTTATGATTGTGCTTGAGAGAAAGATGAAGAATGGAATACATGCATGAAAATGGTATGTATGAATAAAGGAATGTTGATGATTTCATTTTATTTGAACATGTATGTGTAATTGACTTGATGGTCGATTGCTTTGTTTAAACATGCATGCAATGTCATATCGACTTGGAAAAGTTGATTTTGTCTCCAAGATTGAAAAAGGGAGATAATGATGAAGTGTTTCACAAGAGGTGGAATTCTTTCTACTTTGAAAAAGAATCATCAAGTTCTTTTTGTACATGCTTGACTTGCAGAGTCAATTGTTTGAAAAAGGTATGTTTTTGTCGGCTTGTGATTTAGTCGATCATTTGTACACAAGATGTAAGAGACATGATGATGATTCACATGATGTGAATTTATGTCATCAAGTTGTTTCTTGCATTATGTTGTTTTTGACAAGATGTTAGAAGAATATTTGCAGCAGCAAAAGTCGCCATAGAAGTGGCTTGGTAAGAAGTGGTTTGACTTCTTGACACAACAAAACATACTTTCATTGGTACATATGCAAATTTTAGTTAAGTATGCATATATTTATGATGTAATCTCATGTTTGTTTGAGCCACCTTGGGTCGATGATCAAGGAAGCGATGTTCAACTACCTTCTATAAACTTCTCAAAAGAAATTATGAATGAGTTCAAGGAAGACAGTTCTTAACAGGAGGACAAGTGCATCCAGGAAGGGACGTGTTGACTACCTTCGAGTTTTGGTTCAAAGGCACTAGCCATGCCAGGCAAGTGTATGAAGGTTGAAAGAAGAGGGTGTTGTACTCTCATCTACTATATAGATCAGTATATCAATCTTTTGGGGTCCAAAAGATTCCTAATGGGGAGGAGTGATCAGATATTGATCAATGACTTAAGTGATAGCTCAAATTTCAAATTATTCGAAAGAGTTTCAAACCTAAGCAACTAGATATATTTCGTCTTCCTGATTCCGGTGTCATGAATGGTTCGAAAAAATGACACTGTATGAAGGAGTTATCGCAATTTGAAAAGTCCAGTAAATTGTAATTTATGGACATTTGACCAAGATTAATTTGGTTTTTGGAAATATTAAAAAAAGTATATTCCTTGGAATATTCCCTAGAATATTCCCTTTTGAAGACCAATCAGGTGCCGACACGTGGCAAGCCCAAAGGCCACCATGTGGCCCTGGAATGGTTATGTAAAATTGTGTATAGGTCTGATAGAATCAAACCCACGACCTCCGGCAAGACAAGACAACACTCTACCACCTCCGCCCGATGTGTTTCTTACTGTAAAATGGTTGCATTGCATATTTGTGTTATAATAGGTAGAGGATTGGGGGTTAGGACCACCAGCGGTCCCCCGAAAACTATTCACATGTCCTACGATGTAACCTCCGATTGTAGCGCCTCTCCACGTGGTTGCACATTAATAGACCACAACATTATACTTAAACATTGGGGTTATATCGCCACATATGCATGCCCAATAGTTATGTAATAGCTACCTCTAACGGTCAGCTTGGCAGAGTAGATAAAAAGGCGGATACGCCAAGTTTAACTGGAGTTAGGTGCAGTTTACCAAATTTGGTGGAGTATCCCTAGGGGATATTGGCTAAATGCACTCCAGGAGAAGTTTTCAACTAGAGAGGGTGAAACAAAAGGCTAGCTAGGCTAATTGGAGCCTTCTAAAGACAATGGAATAGTCCAGAGAAGCTAAAGAAGTAATCTTCATAGAGATTTTCATCCAGGGAGATTTTGGAGCTCAGGGCCACCAGGAGTTGGAGGCAGTTGTAGGAGCTACCAGTACTCGTTCTCAGTGAACCAATAGTCATTCCTAACTTTAATAATCCTTATGAATCCATTGCAAGGATTTGCAGAAGCATTTTAAGACATTTAAAGGTCGAGATGCTACAAGGAAGTTTCAGGCAGCTAAGTGCCAACCATGGAGGAAGGCCTAGTTTGGGGATGCAGTGCTCATTTTGATAAAATGATTAGTCTATTTTTAATGTTTGATATGTGTTGGAGATAGTAGATGAGGTTTCAGTGACAGTTAAATAATTTTGAAGGAGTTAGTGCCCTCAAGAAGCTTAGGGTAGCTCAGAGCACTGATCGAAGGAATCAAATCTAAGGGAGATTAGATCTGTTTTCAGAGTGATGACAGCCATGACAGGAATATAGATGGTATTCTAAGCCCATTGGTTTAGTTCAGTAACAAAATCTCAAGGAAACGTAGCCCACGATATTTGGGTGAAGTCCTAGATTAAATTTGTTGTTATGTGTTGATGTTTATTTTCTGCATTATATGGCTGTTATATGTGTTTAATATCAGCAGAAACAAACGGAATTAAAACACTTAAACAGTTAAAATCAAAATACATACACCTAATTCAAGTATTTAATTCAGCAAATGTCATATATAAGCTAGACCATTTATTTGTTAAAATGACTGGGAGGTTCTTGTAAGCATAACAAGTTATCAAACCCCCATTTCAGATCAGCTACACTCCATGAAAATCAATGCAAAGTAGCATGAAGACATGAAACATCTTCAATTTGGGGAAATATTGGGTCTCCAAAATGTCATTTATTTCACCCTCCTTTCTTTCACTTTCCTTCAGTATTTACCATATTACACAACTCCATCACCTTACACTAAGACTATTTTCATGATCGTATATGATTTTATGCCTAATGTTTTCCAAAACATTTATTTTAGTGTTTTGAGTGAATTTATGCTTAAATATTAGAAAAATAACATGTATTCACTTATATATAAAAGTTGGATGAGTTTTGTGATGTGTGTAGGCATATTTGAAGATTCCAGCAAAGTTATATTTGACCTCTAAGTCTCAAATTCGAATTCCTCTTCAAACTCTTGAATATTTGAAGAAGATTTTGGATCATTGATCTAGCCTATTTCATGGAGAAGAATAATGGAAGTTTTCATAAGTGTCTCCTATTAAAGCTATGCGATATTTGTGAGAGGATATATAGCTTGCTAGATGTTAACACAAGGTTACAACCACAGGAGATATTTGTAGATCTAGGAGATATTTGTGGATATACATTTATTAATTAGTTTTCTTAGTTTTTGTATAAATAGGAGTGCCTTCTCCATTCAAAGGTGTGTTAATTTTTGGAATTCTTAGGATTGGATATGTCTATACTTGACGTTGTGAATACTATTGAATTTCACTTCAATTAATACAAACCTTTGAGATGGTTATGCCATCATGATGAGATATGGTGTTTGAGAAATAGCTTCCTAAACTTTCCACCTCTCATGCGCTTCAGAAAGTCCACCTGATGAGTACGAGTGTATTTTAAAGTTTAATTTCTGCAGGATAAAATAATTTCTTGTATGCTTATGTTTTGCAATGTTTATTTCAAGTCTTTTGATTAGATGCTCTATATTCTAGGCATTGTCTTTACGCTCTTTTAGGTTCATTTAATTTATGTTCTTTTGCAGATCAAGCGATTATGAAAAAAATCGAAAATAACCAAAAACATTTATTTTATTACTCTTTAGGTTGCTTAATCTCATAGTCATAGATAATTGATAGTTGTGATTGGATATAATTTGGTATGCACACATCAATAATCTCAATAGGATTTAATTCCAAGCCATTTTATTCTCGCTTTAGAATAGAGTTTTATTTCTTTCCTCGAATATATATATATATATATATTTTTTTAGATTAGATTTGCCTTTAAGTTAAATATATTAAATCTACTTCCAATTCCAATAGATCAAATTTGTTTTTAAGTTCAATAGATCAAATTTATTTTCAGAGTTAAATAAACTAGATTCATTTCCAAGTCCAATAGAATAGGATTTTTCTTTATTTTAATAGAATAAAATTTCAAAAGTTTTCATAGTATAGAATTAGAATAGCTTATTTCAATTCAACGCATTACTTTTCAAGTTCTGAAATTAATGCCTTAATAATTATAGTATTTGAGAAACAACATATGTGTGTGCTCAATTAGATATTTTGATTTATAGGTTTCACTTCAGTCTTTCAATCATTTCCATAGGTTAATTTCCATTTTGATTGAGAGCTAATTCGTAGCATATATTTTTCAAGTGTACTTCACAAGTATACAAACCTGGATTGATAATTTAATGCTAAGTAATTTGACCAACAACTAAATTACCCAACAATTTGCATCCCTCCATGTATTGGCATTCTCATTGAAGTTTTTGACTGTGAACTTCTCCTGGGAACCACGTGTGTCAACTATTTGTGGGGAAGAGGACATCCTTGTTTGAATTGACTCCATCATTGTCTAGGTTAAAGGCATGCTAGTTGAATGCACATTGAATGATAGAATACATATTCAATGCAAGAATGCACGCTAAATAAACAACGAGGATTGCACGTTAAATGAAAGAGACCTTGCTAAATAAATCGTGAAAATTGCACATGCAAATGAGTTTATTTTTTAACTTATTGCTTTATTTTTCTACAAACCACATTTATAAATATAAGAAAATCTTATTAAGTAAATAAAATTGTTTATAAGGTGCTTTAATGTTTCTCCTTTACTCGTATTTTTTCTTAGACACAGAATTAAAAATTCAAATTTTATATTTAAATATAAGATACAATTTATTAAAAATAACACTTTTAAAATAGGTCTGCAAGGTTTTGATGGCATGTAAGATGGCCATGACCTCTTTCTCGTATGAAGAATTGATCAAATTTCGATCATCCAACTGTTTATTGATAAATGATAGTAAATGTCCTTTTTTGCATTATAATTGCATCCAAAGATATCTATAGTAAATTCCCTAACTAGGTATCTTGAACTAATCTAAAACTTGATTCAAATTATTTACTATATGATTAAAGTAAATATCTTCCTTTCTGTTGTATTCTTTCATCATATTTCATCATATTTTAGGATGCTTCACAATATTTCATGATCTTTCTTCAACATTCACAACCTTTTGTCATCTTTCGCGATCTTTTAGGATGTTTTGCAGTCTTTCGTGATATATCATGATATTTCATCATATTTTAGGTTTTTTCATGGCCTTTTGCAATTTTTCGAAATATTTCACCATCTTTCCTGACATTTCATCATATTTCCTAATCTTTCGTAATCTTTTAGGATGTTTTGCGATCTTTCATAGTATGTCACAATATTTCAGGGTCTTTTGTGATGTTTCATGGTCTTTCATAATCATTCGTCATATTTCATGATATTTTATGATCTGTCATCATCTTTTGTCATATTTCTCTATCTTTTACAATCTTTCATGATATTTCACGATCCTCTGTGACCTTTCATGATCTTTTGCAACATTCGTCATCTCACACGATCTTTTGTCATCTTTCATTATGTTTTAGGATGTTTCATGATATTTTGCGATCTTTCGTGATTTTTTGTCATTTTTCCTGATCTTTTAGGATGTTTCATGGTCTTTCACAATATTTCATGATCCTTTGTGATATTTCATGATATTTCATGATGGTTCGTCATCTTTTGCAATCTTTTAGGATGCTTTGTGATCTTTTGTGATCCTTCGTGACCTTTCCTCATCTGTTTCTTGTTGAAACACTTTCATTTACATTAACTTCAACCTTTAGATCACTAAATTAGATAACTTTAATTCTACTAATGTTAATTATATATGTGAAAAATTAAAAATATTTAATTTAATTAATGTTACTTATGAGTAAAAGAACACTTGCCAAGTTGAATCATTCAATTTGGCCTTTAAATGAAGGTCGGGCATGCACTTTTGTGAAGCAGGCCAAAATTTCCTTGCTTCACTAAAATATACTCCCACCCTTAATTCCTTGGCCAATATGAATGATTCAAATTGTATACTATTTAATTAGTAATTTTACACAATAATTTTCTTCCAATATGTTTTTTTTTCACAAACTATTGACACTTTTGGGGGTCACTTTGAACTATGATTGTTGCAACACTTTCATATAAATTAACTACAACCTTTAGATAACTCACATAGAAAAATTGTATTGTATTAATATTACCTATGAGTAAAAAAATACTCTCCAAATTGAAACATTCAATTTAGCTTTGAAGTGAAGGTTGGGTGTGCATTTTTGTGAACAGACCAAAGTTGCTTTGCTTCACTAAAATGCATGCCCAAGCTTCATTTATTGGCCAATATAATTGATTCAAATTTTATATTGTTTATTTAATGATTTTACACACTTTTACATTGTTATATTTACTTTGAGCTTAAATATTTATACTTCTAATTTCATATAACATTATAAGTTTTTCTTTGGCTTGCCTTATGTGAAAGTTGTGCATAAGCGTGAAACATAATTATGTAGGATATTTTTCAAATGTGATGTTAGGTTATATACTAAGGTTAGATATTTTCCAATCATGTCCCATTTCAAATTGCATTACCAAGAGTGTAATTGGTCTGGCCCAGGAGTGAATATTTGTTCCAACTTAAACATTGACAGATATGATGAATTGCTAAATTGGCATACTTGGATTTTAGTGAGTCACGGTTTATTTTAGGATAATGAGTATTATATGTTGTAGAAAATGTTTGTATCTTTAGGATGGAATGATCATTATTACACTACCAATTAATTAAATGTTTTAGCATTCATTTATTTAAAGCACACAATCCTTGCATTTTACCCTATAAAATCAATCAAATTTAGAGTATTCATACACAATAGAAATTTAATGAGGATGAGTTAGTTTCCACACAAATTTAATGAGTATGTACTTCATGCTATATGGGGAGGCATGTTCTCCACATATTTCAAATGTCTCTTAGGTCATGTATAAATAGGAAGAAACTTCTAATTTGTAAATTGTAACACATTGGTGATAGGAGGAAGGAGTTCACTCTCTTTTACCATTTTCTTTTTATTGTTTGGAATTATACTACTATTGAGGAAGAGTAGAATTGTTATGGAACTAATTCTCATGATGATGAAATTTTCTAGTTTATGAGGTACTATGTGTTTTTATCATATTGGTTTTAAATTTTCATCTTTTAATATTTTTTTATCATTGAAATGTTATGTATTTTCTTGAGGTGTTATCATGGCATGTTAGCACCCAGGTGGATCTTAAATATTGGATGCTAGTAGAAAAGCTCTAGTTGATAATGAATCCCATAAGTTCCTTCATTCTCTTAAACCTAGAATTCTAGTCACCATTTTCATGTGTGTTGGGAATTCCTTTTCAGGACTTTTCGAATCAATGTGTAGTATTGAAACCATAGATATACTTATACTTCATTTCCAAACAACAAATAATAACTAGTATTATGTGTCTCCATTATCCTTACCTATTTATATTCAAAACCTAACTAGGTCATCTGACCTAATCTTAGACTTAAAATCCTAAAAAATATGTATGATATAAAAAGAAACATGAAATAGTCCATACAAGCCCTAGGTTCTTATATCTTTTTATCAATCACTTGAAAAAATATAAACCAATTTACTATTGAAATAAGGTAATTCAACTTACTTATAGGGTTTTAACCAAGAAACTACAAGTTTCAACTTTTAAAATTCAAGATTTATTTTTCTTAATCCATCCCCTTGTTCCCAAACATTCCTTGTGATCCAAAAAAAATTGTGAACATTTAATTAAAAATAAATATTCATTGCAGTACCTTTTATTGACACTTATATTTGCATGTGAATCATGAAAAATAAATTCTCTAATAAATACTTCCCCAATCCATCAATATAAACAAGAAGTAAATAACCATGAAGCAACAATAAAACAAGACATGATAACAAAGTTCATCTAGTGTGGACTACATCTCTAAGCCCTAGGTCAAGAGTGGGGAGATTGCTTCATTACTCTCACCAAAATATAATAAGTACATGGTAGATATTTGTCAACACAAGGATATATCTCTCATCTTGAGTGGCTATGTCTCTCCTAAAAAGAGATATTCTCCTACAAAGAACTCTCACCCACAAAGACTTCTCCTTCAACTAGACAAAGAAATTATTTCTAGCAAAAGTGGCTTAAATGGACACTCTCACATAAGTGGAAACAGGTCCTCTTGAATCCACTAATGACATTCAAAAATTACTCATCATCATAATAATCGTCTTGAAATTATGAGACAAACAACTATAAACATGAATACTTTCTGGAAAAGTGTCAACATGACCCTCTTTCATCACTGCACTATCTCGGTTTTTGCGTAATGGTTAAAATGATTAATTTCCTACAAACATTTAAATCTCATTGTCCTACTACAGCATACAAAGATCACCAAAACCTACAACATACATGCATCCTTCTGCCAAAATAAAAACAAGCAAAGTGGCCATAATGCATCATTATAGCTCCCAATTTGGCGATGGCCTAAAAATCAACTGCTCATATGGCAAAATAGACTGTGTCATTGCAATCCTTGCAGAATACCATGAAATTTGAGTATAAAGTTGACCCCATTCTAACACAGTCAAATATGAGCCTCTAGATAATATTTTATATTCCTCAAAGATTCCTCCAAATAATGGTCTTGCATTCAAGGTTCCATAAGGTCAAGGTTTCATCATATCATTAGGGTTCCAATGGTTAACTCAGAATTCTACTCTGGAATAGTTCCACCCAATGCTCATTCTTGATCTCTGCCCCTCCATTGTTCGAATGGAAGATGGGTTTTAAATCAATGTTGGTAGGGGGTGATTACAAAGCCTCCCAACTTGGCATGTTGGTTGGCAGATTAAATTTAGAGTATAGTTGGGCCAATGGGCGAGGTCCTCGGTCAGACTTACAGGCCTTAGGCTGTTTTAAGTTTTATATATATTTGAATGATGGTTGGTAGGTTTGGTGCCCCGCCAACCAAACATATATTATTTTTAATAATTTTGAAATTAAAACGAAAATCATCTTTTGGAATTTGTTAGGGGTCACTGGAAAAATTAACTGTAAATTTTCCTATAGATTCATATCTCATGTAATGTACTAAAACACAATACAAGAACCTACTCTACTCTTTAAACAACGGAAACTGATAGATCGATGAAAACAATAATCGATAAGAGGAAGATAATCAATGGAACATAAAACAATAATTTCTCTGGGTAAATCCACTGCTCAAAACCTCGACTATCTATTGCATTAATCAAAAATTTTAGTGAAAATACAAAGCTTGTTCTCACTAGAACAATTCTTGCACAAGTATGATCAACACTCTACCTCACAAGCCTGCTTTATCCAACACTTAGATAATTTTTATGCATTCCAAGCCCCTATTCCCTTGTGCAATTATTGTGAGGATCAACCCATATTTAATTGGGAAATCCTTCCTCCATAACTGCGTAATCCAAAACTAGGTCCTTCTCTTATTGCATGTTGTTTGGCCAATTTAATATCCTTAAATTGTCAATCATAAATTATCAACCAACATAGGTATACTGATGAAGCATAGGTGCACTATATGTGCTAAAAGTTATTTTATGTTGTTATGTTCCTATTAGGATCTAAACTTAAAATTAGTATGGAGATGGTATCGTTAATTATATTAATGTCTTGATCCCTAAAGTTGTTAGCTAATTTTCTTAGGAATTATTCTCTATTGAATTAGTTTATGGATGATATGAGAGTGATTCTAGACTTTACTTGTGTTAGACTGTTTTGGATTTTTGTCTTGAATTTTTATGCTGCGGCGAAATCTAATTTACTATGTGTAGGAGAGATCTATTCTATCGAATTGTAAATGAATAATGTCTGAATTTAATTGCTAAGGAGAAGACTCTCACTCTTTTACTTATTCAATTTCATCCAAACAAGACATTCGGAACAACAGCTATGCTATGAAATAAAAAAATCGAACTATACTAAATAAAAGGCAAATGAAAATGGCCACACTGTACCGAATAAAAATAAAATCAAATGGCAGAGTTAAGCTAGGTATAAAGAAAAGGAAATTGCTTTTGCATACAATGATTCATTGGTGAACTCATCATACTACATTTATTCACACAAAACAGAGCATTTAAGTAATAAAAGAAATCTAAGTGCAATTGGTTAAAGACGTGTACTGGTCATAGGGGCCCTCCACAAATCAGTTGACAATCTCCAATCAATGCAGCATATAAAAAACATAAGATCACGTTTAGTACTTGCAAATGAGTCTTAACAAACTGCTCTCAAAAATTACATAAGTCAGTGCGCACCCAAAACACAGAGCAACCATAGTTTTTTATAATACTTCTCAGCATAACAATATGAGTATTTCAAGCCTAAATATATTTATTTCAATCAAACTATATCGCTAAACAATAGATTTCTATTCAGAAAAGCAAATTGATAAGATTTCATGAAAACTCAGATTATATCTCGGCAATAATCTTGTAGTTGACTTTGGGGTTGACTGTGTTATCATGTGACCTTCTTGATGAATTGGTTCGAGGGAATAGGAAGGAATCCATGAGGGGATTATTCCTTATCCATCTGTATCTTCCTTCATTGAGCTGGAGCTTATGAACCCTATGAACATTGGAGGCAGCTGCAGAAATCTGGATTAGCTGTAGAAACAAACCAATTCCATAGCTGAATGCATACTTTAACAAAACAATAAGGTATAGAGACAAATATGAAGAAGAAGACATGTAAATTCTTACCCTTAATAAAACCTTGTGTTTATTGCATGATTTAGGTGATAGGTACAGGAAAAAAGGAAGAGACCCAGGAAAAAAGGTTGTCAAAGTAAGACAGTCCTTGGACTCTACATTCCCCCATGTTGGAGGTTTTGTATGTCCTCATACACTTCATCATTTTCAGTCACTTGTGCCTTCTAATCATCGCCTTCATGATTCATTTTCTTCTTTCTTCTGGAAACCACTGGCATCCTTGGTTTTCTCATGAGGATTTTATATTTTAGATTGATAATTTCTGTTTGCAATTTTAATCTCACTTTGTGCTTTTAATGTCTAATTTTCATTCTTGAGATATCTTTTCAATGTTTCCAGTTCAAAAGTCTCTTTCTTTAAAACATTTGATGCTAAGGGTTCATTGAACTGATTGCTCCCTTCTTCAGGACTTTGACTTTTTTCTTTAGTTGTTGTCTCTTTTCTTTTTAATGACTCTGTATAGTCATTAAATCTCTTGATGAACAGGGTCAACATCTGGACTGTGCACTGGGCTCCTTAGAGGCTAGTTATAAGGTGGTGGTGACACTCTCGGTGATAATTTTGGTGATCCTCTTGAGGAACCTTCAGGGTTTTCAATTAGTTCATTTTCCTCGAGATCAATGTATTCCGTAGCTTTTGAGACTTCCCGTTGTACTGTGCTCAACCTTGTACTCCTCCTTAGTCTTGAGGTCTATGTTCCCTGTGCTTTCCTTCTTTTGGTTTTTGGCTTTTCTTCTTGAGGAAGGGTCCTAGTTTGTGGTAAATCCTCTATTCTTTTGCCTGCCTTCTTTCTTCTAAAATTTCCCTTTTTCATTTTCTGTGAAATATCCACTATGGGCAGCTCATCCTCTAATAATTCCAGTTGAGTCTAAGGTTCCTGTTCTTCTATTACTTCCATTTTTCTTTTGCTTGCCCTGAGGGTCCTACTATTGCTAGGCTATTCAGGAGATCTTTCTTCAAAATGGTTCCTCAGCAGAAAATTTCCCAGTCATCCCCTACACTCCAAAGGTGGAACTCAACCAAGATCTTTATCAAGCCATGATGATACGTAGTATTATCTAAGAATTGAATTATGCTTTGAATGTTCATGGACATTTTTTTGAGACTATGCAACAAATAATAATGAAGATTCATCTGGTGAACTTCAAGAAAATGCATCATTATCCTAACATGGTAGAACTACATATATCCAAACCGACCCTCACAAGTGATAAATTTTTGAAGTACAAGTAGTAAATTCCTCAATTTACTCTTAAGGGTTATACTAGGAATACCTTTCTTGAAGACCATGGTGTCCATATTTTTATTTTTCAGGAAGACCTTCCAATCTTCTCCATTGATTCCCCTGATTTTGAACCATTTCACTTTGCTTCTAGGAAATTTAGTAGCTTCTACGATCATAGACTCTGTTATGGTGATCTTAATGTCTCTAATTTCAGCCTCTATTCCATCAAACTAGTGTGCAAAAGTACTTGTTACTTCCCTATGAAAGTCATCGAATTTTTCTATGAATCGCAACCATTGTTTCTTCTGCAACAGCTCCCTGGTCTAAGGATATCCCTCCAAGAATTTCTTCCCTGTTGGCTCGGTTCAAACAATAAATCCCATTATGGAGGATGCTTTTCCTCAAGGACTGGTTACTTTGACAAGAGAATGGTGTTGGTAGGGTTTCGTTTAGTGGCGGAGAGACAGAGTGGTTATGTGAGTTCGGAGAAGTGCAAGAACAGGTGGATTATAATGAGGGTTGTGGAAATGAATTTGAATGTTTGGGATGCATTTAAAATAATGATTCAGTGATTACTTCAGCATATTCAGAATGAGGTCATGTCAGGGTTTTTAAGTGGTTGATTATGATGTTTTTGATAAGAAATCATCACCCTTAACTTGCAATGATTTCATTTAATTTGTTGTCGTACTATGTCCTCTTAGTCATATATGCAATATATCAATCCATATTGCTAAATTAAAGTAGCACATACCTTTGATTCACTTGGCTAACCTTATTTGTTGTTCTGAGATATCCTACAAGTACTTTGCGCTGTCAATTATCCTTCCATTCAAATCATCAAGTGTCCCTATCAAGTAGGCTTAAAAAAAATTATTAGGCTATAGAAACTCGTCTTAGCTATAGAAACTTATCCGAGTTGTGGAAAATTGTTGATTCTGCAGCTGAGAAAAATAACTTTAATAAAGGAACTTTGTTATTATTATTTTTTTTAAATAAAATTTAAAGTTCCAACAAAAATTGTTTTTCACTTCAAATTTTATGTATAAACATGCCAACAACATGTTGGTTTTCATGCTTATATATATATTAGCAAAACTGAGTAAAATTTCTAAGGTGGAAAAGAAGAAGAATTCTTCTTGACCATCTTCAGTTTTGAATTATCTTGAAACATTTTGACAAATTCTTCTTTTGTTAATGGCTTTTGGTAAAGTGTAAGTCGATTTCCATTTACTAGAAGAGAAATACTTTCCTCGTCAATAGTCTTGATTCTAACTGCACCATTGTCAAAGACACTTTCAACTGCATAATGTCCAAGCAAGTGGGTTTGGAATTTTCCTTGAAAATATTTGAACATTGAACCAAAGAGTAATGCCCAATCTCCTGGATGAAATTTTCTTTCTTTAATGTACTTATCATGCCATCTAGATCTCTGTTGTTGAACTAGGCTAGTTCTCTAGAGGGATTCTCTTCTGATTTCATCAAGCTCATTAAGTTGTCTCATCCTTTGCTTTTGTGCTTCTGAAAGTCATGATCTAATTGGGTTGTTGTTTTATAGGTCTGGATCTGGAACTCTATCAAAAGTAGGACCCGTTTCCCATTAACAATTTCATAGGGAGTATGTCCTATAGTATTTCTCCATGTAATTTTATAGGCCCATAAAGCTTCTGGAAGCTTTTCCACCCAGTCCTTTCTGTGTAAATGTAAAATCTTGGCAAGGATTGCTTCAATCACCTTATTTGTAGACTCAACTTGTCCATTAGATTGTGTATGGTATGGAGTGGCTTTCTGATGTTTGATCTTGTACTGCTCCGCAACCTTTTGCACTAATCAGGATGTAAAATGTGTTCCTTGATCTGTTACAATTGCACCAAATGAGTGAAAATATCCTCAAAAAGAAATGAAGCTACAACATTTTCAGTAGAAAAAGGAAGTGCTTTACCTTCTACCCATTTAGTGACACAATCAGTACATACCAGAATATACCTCTTTTGCTTTGAAGGTGGGCTGATTGGTCCAACAAAATCTAGTGCTCACTTTTCAAATGGTTTGATGAGTACCTGTGGTTGCAATGGAATTTCATTTGAAAGAGTTGGTTTGCCCATTCTCTGACAGCTATCGCATCTCTTGGCATATTCCTTGGTGTCCCTGAAAATGGAAGGCCAATAATATCCTAAAAGAAAGATTTTATAAGCAGTTCTTCTATCATAAAAATGTCCTCCACATGGCTCATCGTGGCAAGCTTTAAGTATTTTTGGTATTTCATCCTCTCGAACACATCTTCTGATGATGATATCTGGTCTTGTCTTGTATAACTCTTCATTTATCCATGAATAAGATGTGCTATTGTGGATTATTCTCCTATTTTCTCTAGGAGACAAATGAAATGGAATTTTTCCTGTAGCTAAATAGTTAGCAATATCTGCATACCAAGGTGATTTAGTAGATACTACAAAAAGATATTCATCAGGGAAATTTATCCTCTACAGGTTGATCAATATTATTATTTTGAATTCTAGATAAAAAGTCGCAATTGTGTTTTGTTTTCCGTGCCTATCTAGAATGATTATGTTGAATTCTTGTAATAGTAAAAGCCATCTGGTTATTCTTCCATTAGTGACTGGTTTATTCATTAGATATCTAATGGAAAAATGGTCTATGTGAAAAAAAGTTTCATAGCCATTTATATAATGTTTGAACTTGTTAAAGGCATGAACTACAACTAAAAAATCCTTTTCAGTTATAGTGTAATTCAACTCTTTCGGAGTTAAATTTTTACCAGTATAATAGATTGCATAAGGAGTAGATCTTTTTTTCCTAACACAGCTCCTAAGGTTGAACATGAAACATCTATTGAGATATGGAAGAGAAATTTCCAATTAGGTCGCTTTAAGATAGGTTCTTCAAAAATTCTCTTTTTCAAAGTTTCAAAGGCAACTTGACATTCAGAATCCCAACTAAATTCACAGTCCTTGGTAAGTAATTTAAAAAGTGGAGATGCAAAATTTGTGAAATTTTCTATAAATCTTCCATAATATCCAGTGAAACCAAGAAAACTTCTAACATCTCATTGACAATTTGGCACTGATAACTTAGAAATGGCCTCAACTTTAGATGAGTCCACCTTAATTCCTTCTCCTTAAATATGGTGACCTAAAATAATTCCTTCGTTAAACATCATGAAACATTTTTCATGGCTTAATGAGAGATTTGTTTCTTTACATATTTTAATACTTTTTCTAAATTCTCTAATGCTTCATTGAAAGAATCCCCATAAACTGTGAAATCATCTATATGCACTTCCACTCAATCGTGAATAAGATCAGAGAAAATTCTAAGGACTTCTCTTTGTAATGTCACTGGAGCATTGCATAATCCAAAGGGAAGTACTTGGTAATCGTAATTTCCCCATGTACAAGTGAATGTTGTTTTATCTTGATCTTCAGAGCATACTTGAACCAAGTTATATCCATTGAATCCATCCAAGAAGGAAAAATACTTTTTCCCTGCTAATGTGTATAAGACCTGATCTATGAAAGGTAGTGGAAAGTGGTCTTTTAATGTTGCTTTATTCAATTCCCTGTAATCAATGCATACTCCCCATTTTCCGTTTTTCTTTGGAATGATTACTAGGGGTGAAACCCACTGACTATCGCATATCGGATAGATGAAAGTTAAATTTAACAACTTTTGCAATTCCTCCTTAACAATTTCTTTTAAATTTGGGTTCATTCTTCGTCGAGGTTTTCTAACCCGTCTTGCACTCTATTCAATGTAGATATGATGTATGCAAGTTTTAGGTTCAATCCCTCTCATATCAGTGTATTCCCATGCAAAAGAAGAAGAACATTTCTGTAAAACTTCTATCAATTGATTATTTTGTAATTCTTCCAAGTTTTCATTAGCATTTAGGGTTTTACCTAAAAGATTTCTATCAAAGAATTCCCAAATTTTTCCATGGAGAGAAATGACACCTGTATAGATGAGAGATACTCATTTCGACTATGATCATAATGTGAGGAGGATTCATTATTTTCCAGTAGGTTTAAGATTTGGTCTTCCTCTCTTACTTGTTCAATAGTAAAAATAGGCTGTATATCATCTTCATCATCTATCCATTTTTCATTCTCTATGTCTATTGTCGTTCTTGAAAAAGGGTATAATGTAAATTTATTTGTAGAATTTCCATATGAGACAAACATGTCACCTGATCTATATCCGATGAAAGCATCAGCTATGGCTAACCAAGGCCTTCCTACAATTAATGGATGCCCTCCTAAATTATTCTTGGATGCTAAGACCATGAAATCAATAGGATATTCTCAGGAATCTAAGGATACACAAACATCTTCTAATACACCATCAAGTTTAATCACAAACATATCTGCTAATTGTGATAAGGTTGGTGTGTATTGGAGGCTAGGAAGCCTAAGTGTGTCCATAACTTGTTTACTCATTATGTTTATGGCTGCTCCTAGATCAATCAATGTGTTTGGTATTTCAGCTCCATTGATGTGAATTTTTACAATGGGGCTTCCTGGATCCAAATATTTTTCAATTGTCGTATTCCCCATCATAATGTCCGCAATTTTTTTGACTAATTGAATTCTTTTTATGTCTTTTCTTTTTCTTCCTAATCATTGTGTACTTAGTTCCTTAATTGTTTTCGCGAAGATTGATATTTCTTTTATGGCTTGTAATAAAGGAATCTTGATACAGACATTCCTCAATTCATCCATTATATTGTAATCAGGAAAGATAATTTTGTTTCTACTCCTTCATCAATTTTCAACCATTTAGGGAAAGGTGTTCTAATTGATACCGAGGGTTATTCTATGATGAGAGTATTTATTGGAACATTTTATGTTTGTTTATTCTCTTTTTGAGGGAGAGAGGTCTCTCCTTCTTCTGATTGGTTTTTGTGTTTTTGAAGATTTGGTCTTGTTTCATGTATGACAACAGGGGTCTTCTTTGTAACACTCTTCCAAACCTTAATTGGACATTATTTATATCTAGTGGAGTTATTACATAAGTTTGAGGATTCTTCCCTTCCATGTTGTACATAGGTTGTTGTGGTATTTTATTATTAGGATTCGGAAGTGGTTGAGCAGGTAGTTGATTTGGTTTTTGTGGAAATGGTAGGGAGAGTTGTGGGTTTTGATTTTGAACTTGAATTTGTGGTAATTGATTAGCTTGGGATATTTGATTAGATTGGGGTAGAAATTGTGGTGGAAGACATGATGGTGAATATTGTTGATATTGAGAATAAGCCCCATAAGGATTTTTCCATCCTTGATTCCAATATTGTGATTGTGGCTGAGCCCAAGGCTGCCAATATGGATTCCAATTATTTTTTGAAGACTGAACAAATATTTGTGGTTTGAACCCTTGTGGTTGATTTGGTTGGGAATTTTTCCATGGTCCCTTAGCCATAAAGTAAACAAGGTCTACTTGTTCTGATATTCCTTCATCATTAAATACAGCCTTGAGACCTGGTAAGGAGGGAATTCCTTCATATCATGGTTATCTGCACATGTGGCACAAGTTTCTATGGCTTTTGAATCTAAGGGACACTCTCTTAGAGCATGTTTCTCTCAACATTTAGGACAAAAAATAGATAATGCAGCATTTTTAGAATTTTGCTTGTTTTGTATTTTAAGGGTGTCTATTTGCTCACTTAGGCTCCCTAAAATATTTGTCTTAAAGGTATCAAGCAAACTTTCTAATTCCGCCCTGCTGACTGTCCCAACTGCAGATTTATTAATTCTTGACAAGAGAGGGTCTCTAGGACTCCTTCCAACTCGTGCTTTACCCCTTGAGATATGTACACATAAATCATAAATATCTACAAATGATAGTTGAGAAATATCTCCTTTCCCGGTTAGGTTAAGGAGATCGATCCATTCATCTTCAATAGCTTTGAGCAGGAGGGATTTTAAAATTTCCTCGTCCAAATTGTCCATTTTTTCTCTTTTAACATTGTAGAAAAATCTTTCTACTAAATCTTCAAGATTTTCATCTTCCTTTTGTGTCATTTTGAAGACTTCTTCTTTAAGGTTGCTAGGCATACAATAATCTCTATATTTTCCTAAAAAATCCTCTTTCATTTGTCCCCATCTTATTATAGAATGCACCCCTAGACTCATGAACCATTTCAATGTTGAGTCCTTTAATGTAGTAGGGAACAATTTTAGTTTTTCAGCATCATGCAGATAGTCATATGATCTGCATAATACCTCAAATTCGAAGAGAAATGTCTCTGGTTCTTCATTTCTTTTCCCGTGGAAATTAGGAAGAACTGAGGGTGATATATTTTTCATTGTGAGGGTTGTATATACATCAAGAATAAGAAATCCAAAAGGATATTGGTTTCCTCTACCTCTACCTCTAACTCTATTCCTATCTACACCTCTTTTCAGTTGTGTTATATTTTTTCCATGACTAGCCCACGTAGTGAACCGGGTGGTTAGAGGGCCCTTCATTGCGCTGATTGTGCAGTGGGGGGGTCACAGGGGTGTGAAACCCCCTGTCTAGGGGTTTGAGGGGGGTGGGTAGCCCCCCTCTACGGGCTTTGGGGCAGTGCCCTGGGAAATTTTTTTTGGAACCCTATATTAGGTTGGGCAGACCTACCTATGGTTTTGTGCATGGTTTTCTCACATGATTTTGGACACGATGGTTTTTGGTCCATGGTTTTGGATGCGATGGTTTTTCGGTCCATGGTATTGGATGCTTTAGAATGTAAAAATATGTATTGTAACATTGAAAGGAATATAATGAAAAATCAAGCTGGTAGTCTTGGTTTTGGGATCGAGGGGAAAATATCTATGTCTATGTATTTTATGTGTTATGCTCTCGTATTTGTTTATTTTCTGTTCTTAGAACTTGTATGTAGGTAATTTTTGTACGGGGTTAAAACCTACAACCTCTACCTCCTCCAATCCTATTTTCCTCACCATTGAAATTTTGTACCTCTCCTTCCCCTTCTTCAGCCATGATAGATTCCTCATAACTAATATAGGGTTCTTCTAATTCTTCTGGTTCTTCTATCAATGGTTGTTCATAATAAGTTTCATGTTCCCCTTCGTCACTAGGAACTTCTAATTCTTCTCCCAAGATTTGTTCACTAAGTGGAAGATAGGAAAATTACTCCTGTAGTTGGGGATGTAGGAATTTCTTCAATTACAACGTCAGTGGATGAACTAGGTGAAGTTATGGATTGGATTTCTGATCTTGAGACTTCAGTAAGTCTTTGTCGACCTCTAAATGGGATTTGGATTTGAGTAGGTAGTGTGGAATCTCGAAATCGTGGTGAAGTGAAAGGATTTGTGGGAATTAGACTTCTTCCTTGCCCTACAAATCTACCTCTAGAGTCTCTATCCCTACACATATCATGTTTTGAATTAATGATTTTTTTCTTAACTTCTATTTGTACTTCCCCAGTAATGGCGGAAATTTTTTTAGCCAATTTAATATCCTTAAATTGTCAATCATAAATTATCAACGAGGGCAGGCATATTGAAGAAGCACAAGTGCACTATATGTGATAGAAGTTATTTTATGTCGTTATGTTCCTATTAGGATCTAAACTTAAAATTAGAATGGAGATGGTATCATTAATTATATTAGTGTCTTGATCCCTAAAGTTGTTCGCTAATTTTCTTAGGAATTATTCTCTATTGAATTAGTTTATGGATGATATGAGAGTTATTCTAGACTTTACTTGTGTTAGAATGTTTTGGATTTTTGTCATGAATTTTTATGCTGCAGCCAAATATAATTTACTATGTGCAAGAGAGATCTATTCTATCAAACTGTAAATGAATAATGTATGAATTTAATTGCTAAGGAGAAGACTCTCACTCTTTTACTTATTCAATTTCATCCAAACAAGACATTCTAAACAACAACTATGTTATGAAATAAAACAGTTCAACTACACTAAATAAAAAGAAAATGAAAATGGCCACACTGTACCGAATAAAAATAAAATCGAATGGAAAAGTTAAGATAGGTATAAAGCAAAGGAAATTGCTTATGCATACAATAATTCATTGGTGAACTCATCATACTACATTTCATCACACAAAACAGAGCATTTAAGTAATAAAAGAAATCTAAGTGCAATCGGTTAAAGACCTGTATTGGTTGTAGGGCCCTCCACGAATCAATCAAAAATCTCCAATCAATGTAGCGTATAGCAAACATAAATCCAAGTCTATTACTTGCAAATGAGTCTTAACAAACTGTTCTCAAAAATTACATAAGTCGGCGCGCACCCAAAACACATAGCGGCCATAGTTTTTTGTAATACTTCTCGGCATAACAATATGAGTATTTCAAGCCTAAATATATTTATTTTGATCAAACTATATCACTAAAAAATTGATTTTCTATTCAGAAAAGCAAATTGATAAGATTTCATGAAAACTCGGATTCTATCCCAGCGGTAATCTTGCAGTTGACTTTGGGGTTGACCGTGTTATCATGTGACCTTCTTGATGAATTGGTTTGAGGGAATAGGAAGGAATCCATGAAGGGATTATTCCTTATCCATCTGTATCTTCCTTCACTGAGCTGGAGCTTCTAAACCCTATGAACATTGGAGGCAGCTGCGAAAATCTGGATTAGTTGCAGAAACAAACCAATTTTGTATCTAAATGCATACTTTAACAAAGCAATAATGTATAGACAGAAATATGAAGAAGAAGATATGTAAATTCTTACCCTTAACAAATCCTTGTGTCTATTGCATGATTTAGGTGACAAGTATAGGAAAAAGGGAAGAAACACAGGCAAAAAGGGTTTCAAGGTAAAACAATCCTTGGACTCTACACATGCATGACCTGTACAACTCGGATCATCATACAACTAATGTACATTGTCCCTGCACTCTAGTCTCAATTGGGTATTTCTCTGAATTGAAATGCATGAGTTTCTTATGAGGGAATATTCAGTTAGCTACAGTAGCACGAGGATGCACCAGTGCACCAACTCACTACTAGACCTCTATTATTTCCACCAAGAGATAGAACTAGTTTAAATTCCTATAACTTAGTCAAACTGAGTTATCTAATTACAACTCAAATAAACTCATCCTAGACCCCTCAAATTTAGGGATAACATATACTGACTATAGAAAGACTTCCAACTTGAAATTTCTAAGCTAATTAATTTAATTAAACTTAATTAACTATTTACAAGTTTCTATGAGAATAGAATTTGATTTTAATTCTCAGTTTAATTCAAGGGAAAATTAATCTGGAATTTCTTGTTGCCATTTCTCAACACTCCCTCTCAACAAGAAAGGGATTATTAGCTACCCCAATCCTGTCTCTGTGAAACTCAAATTTACATCTTGACAGTTCCTTTGCTAAAATGTCAACATCTTGCTCCTCCATGGGAATGTACTCCTACAACATAATCCACCTCAATACACAATCTTGAATATGATGATATCGGATATCAATGTTCTTTGACCGATCATGAAAAAATGGATTTTCAAATAGTTTGATACAACTTTTATTATCACAATAAATCATAGTTGGATCCATCTACTGACCAAACAAATCAACCAGAATCTTCCTCATCTTGATGGTCTCACATGTTACCTAACTTGCATCCACGTACTCTGCCTCTGTCGAACTAAGTGCAATTGATATATGTTTCCCACTGTACCAAGAAATTGTTGCTAACCCAAGGCTGAAGATCCCTCCTGATGTGCTCTTCCTATCGGATGGATTCCTTGCCCACTCTGCATTGGTGAAGCCTTTAAGGTTCACTCCCTTTGTTCATTTGCACCACAATCTACTAAGTTGTGCCTCTGAGGTATCTCAACACATTCTTTTTTGCCTTAAAATACAACTTGGTAGGCTTAACCATCACTTGACTAAGCTGGTTAACTGCATAGCACATATTCAGTCGTGTGTTCATCAAGTACATGAGTGAACCCATAGGCTTCCTGTAAATAGAAGCTTCCACTACTCCTGAAGTAGCATTCTCTTTCCTCCAGTTACCTACTGGAGGAGTCTCCATGGATTTGTTGCTCTCCCTGTGAAACCTCCTGAGTAGCTCGTTGGCATACCTACCATGAGACACAAATAATTCCCCATCACCTTGCCATACTACCATGCCCATAAAGTAAATGCATGAGCCCCATGTCTTTCATCTCAAACTCTCTTGCAAGATAATCCTTGCAAGACTTGATCAACTGATCATCACCTGTCAAAATCAAATTGTCGACATATAACACAATGATTGACAATTTACCTTCCATCACTATGTGGTATAGGTTCATATCCACTTCACTCTTGGTGAAGCCAAACCTGGTGAAGTAGCTATAAATCCTAGTGTACCATCTACAGCTTGCTTTACCTTGTAAAGACATTGGGAGCTCACCACTGACTTGTCTACCGGTCTCGGGACCACATCCCAAACACTATTCCAAACTATGGAGTCATACTCCTCCACCATGGCATCAACCCAAACTGGTTGCTGCACTACCTCCTCAAAGGAAGATTTCTTTGTCTCAACACATCTGCTCGTAAGATCCATGTATCCAGTGTACCTCTCAGGTGACATCCTTTGCCTGCACTGAGATGTGGGTGCTCCCACATTCTCTCGTGCATCATGCAACAACCTATTAGCCTCTCTAGTGTGATTTCTCCCATCTCTGGAAAACTCTGCCTTAGTGGATGTCTCCACTCCTAGATCCTCTACATGTGGCTTCTCCACATCAATATGAGGCTCCTCAACCTTAGGAGCTAAAATATCCTCAACCACATGTAGCTAGAGCTCCCTCTCAAGGGAACATCACATGGCCTTCTTCTCATTCAATATGACATCCCTGCGAACCATTGTCATCCTGTTGGTCAGCAAAAACGGCCAATAATTGTGAGGTGTATCAGTGTACCCCAAAAATATCCCCAACTATGTTATCGGCTCAGGATTCTTCCTTGCATCTTTGGTCACATGGAAATATATCGATGACCCAAAAATCCTAAAGTGACCAACATTTCGTCTCTTACTGAAGAAAGCCTCATCTCGTGTTTTCATCCCAAGTATCTAATGTGGGATTTTGTTATGCAAAAAAACGATTGTGTTGCATGCCTCAACTCACAAGTGTAGTGGTAGGCCTTGATCATGTAACATAGTTCATGCTTCCCATATAATGTTTTTTTTCTTCCTTTCAGCCACCCAATTCTCTTGTGGGTTATGGGGTGTCGTCTATTGGCATTATGATATAGGTGTTGTCCTTGATGGCAACTCACTTAGATGACATTTCTCAGTGCAGTAGCAAAAAATTACAGATCAAACTACAGAGAATGAAGAAAAAGAGGTATACACAGGTTCACCATGATAGAGTAGTGTATACACATGGGTTAACAAACCAAAAGAAGCGTATAACATACGCACACACTTTCACAGAATGAAAAGCGCGTATATCTTGGAAAACTAAGTTTTGGTCCAAGGTATTTGGTCCATGGTATTTTGATCCATGGTATTGGTCCATGGTATTTGTTATGAGGTATTGACCCTAGGTATTTGGTCCAAGGTATTGGTCCTAAGTGGTTTTGGTCCATGATATTGAGAAAGGCCTAAAACTATATAAGGAGGAGAAGATCATTAGGCCAAGGTGTACAATGTGTGCAAGGATTGAATATCTGATGAAGTGTGAGATCCAGTATGCAGGTTATGGGTTTGTGATGCTTTGCATGATCTGAACTAAGGATGCACCTATGTGGATGATGATGGATGATGGATCGGGATCTTAAGGCTTGAAATGTATTATCATTATGTGGTTTGATCATGGATAGACTAGATTTGAATTACTGACACATATTTTATTCTATAAATGTTATGATTAGTGTATGACTTATGTCTGGTATAGCTACAAAGTTATGAGTAAATATTGTAGATCTGTACATGGGTTCGCTATGGTAAAAACATGTATACATGCTGGTTTGGCTCATCATAGTAGCATATACATGATGAAATATGATATCTAAATTTGAAGTTGACTCTAGTGGTTGTTGCAGAGTTTTTGGTTTTGCTCTGTGTTCTGGTGACTGGGTTTTGATGATAGGCTTTCAGTGATTCAGAGATTGAGGATTGAGTATTCAATGATTAGGTAATGCAATGGTTGTATTGCAGTGGTGATTGATATTGAGCTTCAATGTCGTTGATGGGTCCAGTATGAAAATTGGATGAAACATGCCCTTTAGATTATGGTGGTGTGTTCCAAGAGTATCCAGTCTGAAAATTTATGAAACGTGGTCCCTCGAGGAAGAGAGAAGGTTGTAGACTTTTTTGGGTTGGGGCCTATGTACTGGTAAAAATATTAGCTAGTATAAGAGCCAGGGGGTTGGAGCTCCCTTCTAGTAGCAGATGGAAAATGAGTGAAGGTTGGAGCCTTCATTAGGTCGGTGCCTACGTACTAGTAAACATATCGGCTAGTACAAGAGCTAGGGTGTTGTAGCTCCCTTCCAATAGTAGTTGGATAACGAGAGAAGGTTGTAGACTTCTGCATGTGGGTTCCTGCATACTGGTATGAGTCTGCGCCAGTACAAGTTTGTAAACAGGGTTTCTTATATTAAAGGAAGACAACAGTAGGTGGTTTTTGTCCCGCATTGGGTTTCCACCTTATATCTTGGTGTCCATGTGTGTTTCTTATGTGTGATGGTCTGTTCTATTTTTACTGCACCTGGTTACTCTTTATATGGTTAATGAAGTACTGATGCACTGATTAATGATCAACATATGATGAATTAACTGAATCATAAGTTTGTTGGATATACGCTAATTGCATTAAATACAGTTGTGTGTACATGCAAGTTCCCTTAACTAAAGCAGCATATATGAATCAGAGTATGGACATGAAAAAGTTATTGATTTGCTAATACTGATTTTCACCCCCCCTCTCAGTATTATTTCCAACAATTAGTATCAGAGTAGTTCCTTTGGTAGAAGCTTGATCACTTGAAGGAGATCCATAGAAACAATGGGAAATAAGTCAAAGAAGAAAGCACCTCAGAAGAATAACATAACTCAAAGGAACAGTGGCAGTAGGAGAGACAATTGACCATTAAGTAGAAGCAAGGATTTTTATTCTGAATCACCTCAGATTGAAGATGAACAAGCAAATGAAGCATCAGATAAAATCAGAGATCAACAAGATCTATTTAACAAAAGGGAGTGTGCCCTCAAAGAAGAATTTACTAGATTAAAAGCTTAGCTAGAGTGTGCCTTCAAAGTACGTCAAATGATGCAGGATCAAGTGATATCATTAAAAAATAACCAAAATGAAGAACTGCCTCAAGAAAATAAAGAACAAGAATATGACATTCTCAAATTAAGGCAACAAGTGGAAGAAGGAAGAAAAGCTAAATAAATCCTGAAGAAGCAATATCTGGAGAAGGAAGAACAACATCAGTTTGAGGTAAATATCTTAAAAGGAAAATTAGAGGAAAAGGATAAACTGTTATAATTTCAAGACAATACTAAGATTTTGGATAATATTTTTGTAGTCAAAGGTCTCCTACTATCAAAATTGGTCTTGGTTATCATGAATCTGTTGAAGGTGAATCTAGCTCACATGGTGAGGCAAGGAACTCTAATGAAAAACCTAAAATGATCAACAAGGAGATAAGAGGTCAACCCCATCAACAACCAAGGAAAAAAATCCTTCAAAGAAAACATTTTACTCCAAACTATGGAAGTCATAGTCGGTTATTTTCTTAGATGAATAATGTTGAGTGTTATGTATGTCATAATCTTGGACATGTTGCAGCAAGATGCAGAAGTAGAATGGTTCAAGGTCGTCACAGAGAAATATCATTAGCTTCTAGGTACTTTAAGGGATATTATTTTTCTTGCAATATGTTTGGTCACAAAGCCATTGATTGTTATAGAAGGAATATGAAACATGTAAGATGTTATGCATGTAACAAGCATGGATATATAGCAAAGGAATGTAGGATAAGATTTTGGGCACCATATCAAAAGGAGAAAACACCATCACATTCGAAGATATGGAAGAAGAAGAAAGTATACTCAGAAAAATGTGGCATGGCACAGTGTACAAACATGACAGACTCAAGAGAAGCTAAAAGTATGAAACTTCAATGTTCTAAATCTCATACGCAAGTTTCATGAAGACAAGTCATGTAAGCTACACAGTCACGTATATGTTGGTTTGAGGAAAAGCAGTGGGACAGACTAAGGAAAAAGGGTCTAATATGGTTTGTTCAATTATTTACTCTATTTGATTATTGTTACAATCTGTTGATGATGTGTGGAAATGTGTTGGTACTCATAAGATGTTATTTAGAAGTGATTTTGATCCTCACAAGTTAACTGGATGTATATCTGATTGATGATGATGCCTTGATACTTCTTGTTGATATCAGATTTGACAGTGAACAGATGGAACAGGTTCAGGGGGAGCATATGCTTCGAATAATGCATTGTTGGCATTATGGTTAAAATTCTTTGGTGATGATGCTTAGGTGCCTAATGATACATCTTGCTATGATACTTGGGGTCACATTGTTGGTATTCAGATCAGATTCATGGATGGTCAGTTAAGTGGCATATTATTGTTGGTTGGCCAAGAGAATGGTATTGAAGGTTACAGGTCTGGATGTTGTTGATAGATGATTATGGTGCAGATCATTTATGGTGTATGATAGTTGTTGATGACTATCATGATATTTTTTAGATTGTTATCCTTGTTATAAATGTCATGTATATCATTTGATGTAAAGTTCATGAAAAGACCTAATTTGTAACCCCACTATGCATGGGAAGGATGATGTAATAATTTCTGCTTTTAGTCATGTATAAACATTTGGTATATGCCCACTTGGTTGGGTGGATGAGTCAAAATTGGTGTATCCCCACTTGGTTGGGAGATTGATGTATGTATGAGTCATTGGCAATAGGAAGGTCATACTCACTTAGTTGAGTTGTAGAGTCATGTTATTCTTTTGAAAAATATTTTTTGCAGACTTTGCATGTGCTTAGGGGGAGCATGGACAGATTGGTACATCTTAACATGTACAAAGGGGGAGTTCAATAAGAGATCTTAGCTTGTACTCAGGGGGAGTAGGGATAACATAATGTATATTAAAGGGAGAGAATATCTTGCTCCGCCCTTTTCCCTTTATGTCAAAGGGGGAGAGTGACTTGGTGTGGTTGTTGCCATCAAGTCCAAAGGGGGAGATTGGTTGCATTATGATATAGGTGTTTTCCTTGATGGAAACTCGCTCATATGACAGTTCTTAGTGCAGTAGCAAAGAATTATAGATCAAACTACAGAGAATGAAGAAAGAGAGGTATATGCAGGTTCATCATGACAGAGTAGCGTATACACACGGGTTAACAGACCAAAAGAAGTGTATAACATACACATGCACTTTCATAGAATGAAAAGCACATATATCTTGGAAAACTAAGTTTTGGTCCAAGGTGTTTGGTCCATGGTATTTTGATCCATGGTATTGGTCCATGGTATTTGGTCTGAGTTATTGACCCTAGGCATTTGGTCCAAGGTATTGGTCCTAGGTTTTGGTCCATGGTATTGAGAAAGGCCTAAAACTATATAACGAGGAGAAGATCATTAGGCCAAGGGGTGAAATGTGTGCAAGGATTGAATATCTGATGAAGTGTGAGATCCAGTATGCAGGTTATGGGTTTGTGATGCTTTGCATGATCTAAACTAAGGATGCACCTATGTGGATGATGATGGATGATGGATTGGGATCTTAAGGCTTGGAATGTATTATAATTATGTGGTTTGATCATGGATAGACTAGATCTAAATTATTGACATGTATTTTATTCTATAAATGTTATGATCAGGGTATGACTAATGTCTGGTATAGCTGCAAAGTTATGAGTAAATATTTGCATAACTATACACAGGTTCGCTATGGTAAAAGTGTGTATACACAATAGTTCAACTCATCAGAGTAGCATATACATGATGAAATATGATATCTAAATTTGCAATTGATTCTAGTGGTTGTTGCAGAGTTATGGGTTCTACTCTGTGTTCTAGTCACTGGGTTTTGATGACAGGTTTTTAGTGATTCAGTTATGGGTGATTCAGAGATTGATGATTGAGTATTCAATGATTGGGTAATGCACTGGTTGTATTGCAGTGGTGATTGATATTGAGCTTCAATGTTGTTGATGGGTCTAGTATGAAAATTGGATGAAATGTGGCCTTCAGATTATGTTGGTGTGTTCCAGGAGTATACAGTCTGAAAATTTATGAAACGTGTTCCCTGGAGGAAGAGAGAAGGTTGTAGCATTCTGTAGGTTGGTGCCTACGTACTGGTAAACATATCGGCAAGTACAAGAGCCAAGGGGTTGGAGCTCCCTTCTAGTAGCAGCTGGAAAACAAGTGAAGGTTGGAGCCTTCAGTAGGCCAGCGCCTAGGTACTTGTAGACATATCGGCTAGTACAAGTGCTAGGGGGTTGTAGCTCCCTTCCAGTAGTAGTTGGAGAACGAGAGAAGGTTGTAGCCTTCTGCAGGTGGGTTCCTGCATACTAGTTTGATTCTATGCCAATAAAAGATTGTAAACAGTTTTTGTCCTACATTGGGTTTCCACCTTATATCTTGGTGTCCATGTGTGTTTCTTATGTGTGATGGTTTTTTTAGTTTTTACTACACCTGGTTGCCGTTTATATGGTTAATGAAGTACTGATGCATTGATTAATAATCAACATATGATGAATTAACTGAATCATAAGTTTGCTAGATATATGCTAGTTGCATTAAATACAGTTGCGTGTACATGCGAGTTACCTTAACTAAAGTAGCGTATATGAATTAGAGTATGGAAATGACAAAGTTAATGATTTGCTAATACTGATTCGCCCCCCCTCTCGGTATTATTTCCAACATCATCAACTCCCATTTAATCCTTTCTTCCATACATAATCTCTTAACCTCATTTGAGACATACTCACCACTATTATCACTCCTCAGAGATTTAACCTTCTTTCCATACCCTTTCTCAACTAATGCTTTAAATTCACAAAACCTTTGTGAAAGTTTGGTCCTTCTTCTGCATGAAAATGTTCTAGAATTTACGACAAAAATCGTCAACAAATATAACATAATACCTGTGTTTGGCCATGGATTTCATCTAAAATGGTCCACACACATCTGAATGGAATCAATCTAGAATTGCCTCTACTCGAAAGTCTTTGTCATGTAATGAAGCGTTGGTGTGTTTTCCCAAGGTACACCCCTTGCATGTATCAACTTTCTCTAGCATACCTTTGGGAAGACAAATAGAAATTTGATGCATGATTTTCAAAGCCCCATGATGCAACTGACCTAATCACTTGTCACACAACTCACCAACCTCTCGGCTTTGCATCATCTCTGCTTTCCTGCTCAAAGCAGCAAAATCCTCTACCTCCAACTTATAGATATTCTTAACTCGAATCCCTATGTTCTTCACCTAGCCCGTGGCTATGTGTCAAAGGAATGCCTTTTCTTTGCTAACTACAAAATCATAGCCTTTATCCTCCAACATGGAAACCGATACTAAGTTCTTCTTCAACCCGGTAAAATACATAACATCTATCAGAGTGAGAGGAGCACTATGCTCCCTCTAAAAAGTAACTATGCCCAATCTTGTAGCACTATACCTCCCATCATCACCCATCTTGATATGCATATGGAGATCCTTCTCCTCCAGGTCACTGAACAGCTCCTTGTCGCTAGTCATGTGGAATGAAGCTCCACTTTATAGGTACCATACACTACCCATCATTGATGACACCATGCATGCAATGAGAGTAAAGTCCAATTTGAATTGAGAGGCCAAAACCTCACCCCCCGTTCCTCCTAAGGACTTCTTCTTGGACTTCTTAAGTAGCAAATTTGTAGCAAAATGTCCTAGCTCATGACAATGAAAGAACTTAACTTTCAACATGTCTTTCTTCTTACCTACATGACAAGATTCTGATTTGGAATGAGATGCCTTCTCTTTCCCCTTCTTTTCCTTACCAGCTAAGGAACAGTTTTCCACGTCATCAGTCTTTGATGAGGAACCATCTCTGGCATTCCTTTTGATCTCCTTCTGCATCACATTCAACCATAGTTGTTCGCAATCTGACTGCTTTTCCCTCCAATCACCAGATTCCTAGTAGCTATTCAAAATCTTGGGAAGGCCTATGAGAGATAGGCTCACCATATCAACCTCGAAAACCTTTATTCCAAAACTTCCAAGCTCATCATGGTAGTGAGTGAACTTGGTCAAGTATTTTGGAATGGTCTCAACTTTCTCGATGTTGATTTTTCGATGTTTATCATTCATGCCAACTTCCTATGGTCATTTTCGTTCTGGAACAGGTTCGTCAATGCTTTCCACATAGCATATGGAGTTTCCTTCCCATGGAGACTCAAGAAAATGTAGTCTCAAACTCCCTCAAGTATTATCTGCCTCGCCTTTGCCACACACTTCTTCCATTCAGCCAGATCTTTAGCATCTGATGCTGGTGGCTTAGGAATGTCTTGATTAATGAATTCCTTGAGAGCATTATCCTCTAGTACTCCCTCCATCTTGTCCTTCCAAGATATATAATTAAAGCTTCCTTCCAAGGCATATTGGAGCCTCAAACCATAGAAATCCATTTGCCGATCCTGAAGGAAGAATTGCAAATTCAAATTTCACCTGTAACTCCAAATTCAAAACTTCGAAATATCCTCTAGTATATTGTCTTCAACTCTGATACCATGTGGATTTTCTTGTAGATTCATAGCTCATGTAATGTACTAAAACACAAGACAAGAATCTACTTTACTCTTTAAACAGTAGAAACCAGAAATCTAAGTGAAAATATAAAGCTTGTTCTCACTAGAACAATTCTTGCACAAGTATGATCAACACTCTGCCTCACAAGCCCGCTATAGCCAACACTTAGCCAATTTTGCTTCCTACCAAGCCCCTATTTCCTTACACAATTCTTGTGAGGATCAACCCATATTGAATTGGGAAATCCTTCCTCCATAACTATGCAATCCAAAACTAGGTCCTTCTCTAATTGCATGCATGACCTCTACAGCTCAGATTATCATACAACTGATAGTACATTGTACCTACACTCTAGTCTCAACTGGGTATTTCTTTGAATTGGCATGCATGAGTTTCTCATGTGGGAATCTTTAGTTAGCTAGAGTAGCAATGAGGATGCACCAGTGCACCAACTCACTACTAGACCTCTACTAGTTCCACCAACAGTTAGAACTAGTTTCACTGTCTATAACTCAGTCAAACCAAGTTATCTAAATACAACTCAAATAAACTCATCTTGGAACCCTAAAATTTAGGGATCACACATACATGACTACAGAAAGACTTCCAACTCGAAATTCCTAACCTAATTAATTCAGTTAAACTTAATTAACTATTTACATGTTTCTATGAGAATAGAATTCGATTTTAATTCACAGTTTAAATTCAAAGACAAATAAAACTAGAATTTCTTGTTGCCATTTCTCAACATTAACTATTCAACAATTTGACAATTTATGTCTGTCATTTAGGGATAAATTGTCACTCGATTTTTGGCCACCAAATTTAGTGGATTTTTCTAGATTTGGTGGTTCTTCCAGAGTTAGCTATGCTCCAAATTTATCTAGCGACAAAATTCATGCTTCTTTGACTTGAAAATTTGACTAAAAATAACTCCCTTATACGAAGTCAGATTTAGGCATTGTCTGCACTATTGGAATCATGATGATGAGCTCTTTCATCTATTCCTAGTTTCTATGAAATCCAAAGGCTTTGATTTTTTAGCCTCTCCAGAGCCACTTGGACCACCTGGTGTGCATTTATTTGAGGCACATTACCCTATGAAATTCATGTAACTTGGAGTATTCTTGAACAAAAAGAATATATATGTGAAAATTTAAAAATATTTAATTGCATTAATGGTCCCTACGAGTAAATATACTCTCCAATTTGAATCATTAAATTTGGCCTTGAAATGAAGGTTGGGTGTACATTTTTGTGAAGCAAACCAAAATTGTCATGGTTTACTAATATGCATGCTTAGGCTTCATTTATTGTCCAATCTGATTGATTCAAATTTTAGATTTTTTATTGAATTATTTTGCACACTTTTAGATTGTTATATCTTTACTTTGAGCTTAAATATTTATACTTTAGATTTCATACAACATTTTAAGTTTTGCTTCAACTTTCCTTATGGGAAAGTTGTGTATAAGTGGGAAACATAGTTATGTAGAATATTTGTGAGACATGATGCAAGGTTATATCCTAAGGTTAGGTATTTTCCCATCATGTCCATTTTCAAATTTAATTACCATGTGTAATTGTTTTGGCGCAGGAGTGCATATTTGTTTTTTCTTTAACATTGGAAGATATGATGAATTGCGACATTTCCAGAATTGGATTTTAGTGAGCAAGATTTCTTTAAAAATAATTAGTATGATATTTTGTAGAAAATGTTTGTACATTTATGATGTAATGGTCATTATTTCACCACCAATTAATTATATGTCTTGGTGTGCATTTATTTGAGGCACACAATCCCTGCCATTCACCCTATAAAATCACTCCAATTTGGAGTATTCATGCACAACAGAAATTTAATGAGGATGAGTTATTGTCCACCCAAATTTCATGAGTATGGAATTCATGATATGTGGAGAGGCATATTCCCCACACATTTCAAAGTTATCTTAGGTTATGTATAATTCGAAGAGACATCTAATTTGTAAAGTGTAACACATTGGTGACAAGAGGAAGGATTTCACTATCTTTTACCTTTCACTTTTTCTTGTTTGGAATTATACTACTATTGAGGAAGAGTAGCAATGTTATGGAATTGATGCTCATGATGATGAAATTTGTTGTTTTATGAGGTACTATGTGTTTGTCTAAGATTGGTTTTAAGTTTTCATCTTTTAATATTTGTTTAACAATGAAATTATATATTTTTTCTTGAGGTACTATCATGGCATGTTAGCACTCGGGTGGATCTTAAATGTTGAATGCTAGTAGAAAGGCCCTGGTTGATAGTGATGATTGAAACCCTAGATCTACTTAGAATTCATTTCCAAACAAAAAATAAGAACTAGTCCTATTTGTCTCCATTCTCCTTACCTATTTATCTTTAGACTCTAACTAAGTCACTTGACCTAATCTTAAAACCCTAAAAATATGTACAATATAGAAAAATCTTAAAATAGACTCTTCAAACCCTAGGTGCTTATATCTATTTATCTATCCCTTGGAAACGGTTAAACCTAATTACTACTAAATTAAGGTCAGACAACCTTAGTTATAGGGTTTTAACCAAGAAACTACAAGTTTCAATTATTAAAATTCAAGTTTGATTTTTCTTAGTCCATCCCCTTGTTCCCAAGCATTCATGTTGTGCATATATTTGAGGCACACAAGCCATGCCTTTTACCCTATGAAATCCATGAAATTTGGAGTATTATTGAACAAAAACAATATATATGTGAAAAATTAAAAATATTTAATTGTATTAATGTTATCTATAAGTAAAAAAATACTCTCAATGTTGATTCATTCAATTTCACCTTGAAATTAAGGTTCGGCGTGCATTTTTGTGAAGGAGGCCAAAATTGCCTCGCTTCACTAAAAGGCATGCCCAAGCTTCATTTCTTGGCCAATTTGTTTGATTCAAATTCTAGAATGTTTATTTAATTATTTTACATACTTTTACATTGTTATATCTATACTTTGATATTAAATATTTATATTTCGTATTTCATACAACATTCTAAGTTTTGCTTCGACTTGCCTTATGTGAAAGTTTTGTATAAGTGGGAAACATATTTATGTAGGATATTTCTCGAAAATGATGCAAGGCTATATACTAAGGTTAGGAATGTTCTAATCACGTACCTGTTGTACCTCTAAGATAGTAGTAGGTTAGCTACCAATGCCAGAGCATCTAAAATAATTGTTTTTGGGTTTTTGGTTTTAGTTTTGGAAGACCAATGAATGAAGACAGATGTAGAATTGAAATACTTAATCCTTTGGATAATATTAATATCTCAGCAAAGGGCTACTATAAAGCTTTACACAGTGATATAGATCAAATAGTGGTAAGAAGAAGACATAAAATAATATGATTATCATAGTTTAGAGATTGTAAAATAGAACAATCATAAGTATGAAAACCTTCTAAACTACATTCCAAAGATTCAAGGCAGTGTACTTAAGCTTACAAAAGATACTGATGATTTATTGATTAGAGGGGATTAGCTAAATAGACAATTCATTAATCCATTCTCTTAATAGATGATCACTTCAAGAGTTTATAGGAATAAATTGAGACACAATTATTCCCACCTAGATATCTCTATAAGTCATAAGCATATGAAGAAAAACATAATGATTGATAATTGGAAAAACTTACAAGATAACACAAACTGTGTAAAACCAAATTCAGAATCCTTTGCTTTGTATTAAGGTTCCAGAAAGACTGAGTACATCAAGTGTCTAGAAACGCTTCCTTCAAAGGTGCAACCAGGTTCAAAGTAGAATGAACAGTCACGACTTAACAAGCAATGAACAATGAACCTTGAACCTTGAACCCATAATAACTCGAGAAGAGAGTTATGCATACAATAATGAAACTAAGAAAATATCCTAAAACTTATTAAGATTTATTCTAGGAAAGGAAAGATTTCATGCAAGAAGATAGGGGTAGCTATTGAACTACTTCTTGTTGTCCCTTTTATTCAGGTTGTGCTAGCTTTGTTGTTTGATATTTTGCCCTTTTAGCTACTTGATTGTTTGTATCCTTTACACTGGTTGATTCTTTCATTTGATCTTTCATCTGATACTCTTTAAACTCTGTGAATATCCTTTGACCCTGTTAAGTAGCCTTTACTATGTTCTTTATACCTTTACTGTGCATTTCAGGTTTTTACTGTGTTTTTCAACAATAAATTATTTTAAATTTTATGTTACAGGGTAAAATTATTTGATATGATCTTCATATGTGTATTCTAACTGTATGTAGGCTTTTTCTTTGTAAGTTTGGAACAAGAGTTTTTCCTGCAAAACACAGAAATTGTTAAGAAAATATAGGTGACAGAGAAGGTCGTCAATGGCTTTATTGAGTTCGAAAGGATATTGGAAGGAGTCAAGAGAGTATCGGAAGGTAAAAAAATGGTTTTATTGGTCGCAGAGGTTTATGGAGGTTTCACTGTGTAGACAGACGAAACAAAGCAAAATGGTGATTTTTACATTTAAATGGAAAAACAGTTTACTTTTTGATTTATGGCACAAAGTGAATAGTGGCCATTTTGTTGATATGCAGGAAGTGGTTTTGGTTTTCATCGCACCACTTATGAGGCGCGGGCGGTTTTTGGGAGGGGTCACCCGATATAGTCTGAGCCTAACATGTAGCAAGGGGAGGTCAGCGGAATACTGCTTTTTTGGGCAGGTAATGCTCGGACAGAGAGCCAACCCGAAATCATTGAGGGTCATTGGATTTGAATATACTGGATCGAATGGTGGTGGAATAAAAGAGCAACGTGGAGGTAAGAGGAAGGAGAAAAGAAGGGGCCCAACAATTAATAATGGCGATATGGCTTTATTATGGGTTAAAAACTAAGATTAGTGGGGTTTTATGGTTAAATAGAGGTTTTAGGTTGGTTCTCCGTTTAAATCATAAAAAACTTTTAACAAAGAAATCCTTCAAAAAACACAGTATGGTAGACTTGAAATAGTATGAATTTGGATGGATAAATGACGTCAGGTCTGGGTTCATCACATATTGCAATCACAGTTTAGCGAAGAAAGGCCCATTGCAAAGGAATGTGATAGGGGCTAGACACGATGTGGAAAATAAATCATGGATAATACTATGTCGGGTCCGGGTTCCCATCACATAATGGAGATCGCAATGGCGGAGGGTATATTTTCCAACCGGGACTTGCGATGAAGGGTAGATACAAAATGGAAATGAATTATGAATATATTTGCATCGGGTCCGGGTCCATTGCACATCGCATATCGTAATGCGGAGGAGAGTGCATGCACATTGAAAAGCTTGTGATCTGCTGATATACGATGTTTTATTGAATACATAGTTTTATAATAAAACTAACGTTTTCGGGATATTTAATAAAGGGAGTTAATAATATACAGGAAAGAGAACTTTTAGGGGTTTAATACTATATGTTAGCATTAATATGAAACATGAACGGAAAGGGGAAATACACAAAGTATAATGCTTTTTCATGAGTTATTTTCTTTTCACATATATACATCAATACTTAGGCTAAACATATTTTTGTGGGTTTTTTGGGTAAAAGGGGATTTAACATAGGGTTTTCACTTTTCCTCGGCAAAAAGGATTTTAACCTTAGGAAAAGGGGTTTTTTATGGAAAATGAATGAGTATGAACTGTATGATGGTCGGAAGGGGAAATTAGTAAATGTAGGGATGAATGGGGATGAGGGAAGTTAAATAATTGATTTTGTAGACCTTCATTTGTTTTGTGTAATTGCATCATGGACATAGAAACATATGGTAAAACATGATAAATGTACATTTTTTCTAATGAATTATCATACTTCTGCAACCTTTCTTCTACTTACCCTTTGCTTATCCTATCATTTTTTCTTCACTTAATGGGTGCATTTAAGCTAGCAAACCATTTTCCTTTCTTTTTAGAACAAATTATCTAATTCTAACCTTATAACATCCGAGGGCTTAGATTAAACTGATGAACACCTTATTATTCTCTACCTAACTATTGATCGGCCAAGATTAAACAGTTTGGCCAGATCTTTATTCTCTAATTATAACATCAAATTTAAAGCATGAAGCAGTGAAGATTAAACTATTTGACTATCATGGGTTGTGGCATTTATGACAAGCTGTACACAACCATTATTTTGCAGAAAAAATAGTAGTGGCATTTAGACTTGCTCACTTTCAGAGTTTATTTGTTTTCTTTTCTTTCTAACCTAACATTTTCTTTTTGTCTTGATTTTTTTAGGGAATCTAACCTAACATTTTCTTTGATATGGACATCATCATCAAGATATTTTCAAAAACATTTTATTCAATATTGTTATGTCCATATCCTAACTTAACTTTTTTTCAAAATAATTTTTTTATTTTTTTGACTAATTTATTCTATCTTATCAAAACCAAAAAATGCTATAACATTGGCTCCAACTAGGGACTGATTTCTCCTATAGAATGTAGAGAACCTACAGATCCATGTGCCTTCTCCTTAGGCTATGGAGTCCTTTCTGTAAGAAAAATCACACTAACATCTTGAAAAGTAAAAGAAAACCAGAGTATTTACAATGAAAACTATTTCAACTTCTTAGTACTTAATGTAATGTTTGAGAAACCTTCCATTTATAGGATAAGTGGAATATAGTCCCTTAAGATTCTATAGCACAAAAGTGTTGTTACCCTTCACTTCAGCAATTGCTAAAGTTCCAAACCATATATTGTCAAATTTTCCATGCTTTCATTTCTCTTCTCTCCTGGCATCCCATCTTAGAACTAGATCACCTTCCTTAAAGTCTCTTTCCCTGGCTCTTCTGTCAAACAAGGCCTTCATCTTATTCTGATATTTCTTCAATTTGTGTTGAACTTCATCTCTGTTTTCATTAAGTTCAATAATCTGATTTATTCTTCTTGAAAAATCATCAGGTTCATCTGTTGAATCCTGTAGTAATTTTAAAACAGGGAAGGCCAAATTGGTAGGTAAGATTGCATCTTTCCCATATACTAATTGAAATGGATATTTTCCAGTTGATCGCTTTGGAGCAATTCTGTTTGCCCATACTGCATAAATCAAATATGAATCTGAGTTCTTCTTATGATTAGCTAGAGTCTTTTTTATTACCTTTACCAGACTTTTGTTTGATGACTCAACAAGGCCATTACCTTGAGGGTACTATGGAGTTGAATGATGTAACAGAATTTGATATTTTTGGCAAAAGTCAATCATTTTAACACTAGAAAGAGTTGTTGCATTATCAGTGACAATTTGAGTTGGGAAACCAAATATAGATAAGATATTCTCCTCAATAAACTTAATTACTACTGAATTAGTAGCATTTCTGAATGGAATTGCTTCCACACATTTAGTAAAGTAGTCTGTTGTAGTGAGGATCCATCTATGTTGATTACTTAAAGTGGGGTGAATCTCTCCAACAAAATATAATCCCCATTGAGAAAAAGTTGTTGAAACTATTGATGGAATGACTAGAAGTGTTGTTAATTTTTGTTTACAAGCAAACATTTGACATGGAACACAACCTCTAACCTTTTTCCCTACTTGTAAGAACAATGTGGGCCAATAAAATCCTCCCCTCAGAATCTTGTATGTTGTTGCTCTCCAAGCATAATGTCCCCCACAAAATCTTGTATGAAACTGATTAATGATTCCTTCAGTTTCTAATTTTGTTAAACATAATAACAAAATATTCGATGGATCTTTCCAGTATAAATTTGCATTTATAATGCAATAATTGACTGATTTTAACTTAAGGGTTTTACGCTGGGTTTTGGAGAATGATGCTGGACACTCAAAATGGATCAAGAAATTTACAATATCTTGATATCAGTTTGACAACAAGAATTTTTCATCAATGTGTATAGGACTGATCTTCTCTGAAGGTAGAGGTTCTTGTGGATTCTCCCCTTTAGGATGAAGGGAAGGTTCTTGTGTATTCTTCCCTTGTATTTCTAAAATAGAATTGATTCCAAGTACTTTGCAGTTGGATTCAACTAGAATCTTGGCTAATCCTTGACCTTTTACTAACTTGGTTGTCTTGATAGTTAGATCAAACTCTAGAATTTGAGTGAACCATCTAACTCTTTTCCCATCAGTGTCTGGTTGGGTTAGGACAATTTTCACAACACTATTAGGGACATAAGCAGTAACAGGTGAATATAATACATACATTTTGAATGATTTCAGGGCTTGAATGAGGGCATAGGCTTGTTTCTCAATGATGTCATACTTAAGCTCAACATCTCTCATAAAATTGCTGAAAAAGGCTATGGATTGGTCATGGGAATCTTCTTTTTTCTGTAATAGAATGGCAGCAAGGGTTGTTTCAAAGGCAAAAGAGAAAATGCTAAATGGCTTAGTATAATCAGGGCTGGCTAAGGTGGGATAATCCTTTTTATTTGTTCAAATTCATGCCTAAAATAGGTAGTCCATTTGAATTCATGGTCCTTTCGGAGAATGTCAGTTATATCTTTTACAATCTCTGCATAATTTGGAATAAATCTCCTTAGAAAAATAATCTTACCTAGAAAAGCTTGAATCTCCTTCTTGTTTCTTGGTAAGGTCAATGTTTCAATGGCAGCTATGCGTTTGGGGTCAATTACTACTCCCTCCTTTGAAATTATATGCCCCAACAGTTTTCCTTCTTTGACAGCAAACAAGGACTTCTTAGGGTTCAATGATATTCCAAATTTTCTACACATGTCAAAAACCTTCATCAAATGCTCTAGATGTTTCCGATCATATTTAGAAAAAACAGTTATGACATCAAGATAAATAACCACAAATTTATTTACCTGACCCATAAAAGCTATGTCCATAGCTCTCTGAAATGTCACTCCAACATTTCTTAAGCCAAATGGCATCCTAGCATACATGAATGTACCCCAGGGTGTAGTAAACGTTGTCTTCTCTCTGTCTGTTGTGTCAACATTCACCTGATTGTAACCTGAAAAACCATCAAGCATAGAAAGTCTTTGTACTCCTGAAACCATTTGAAGTAACTGATCCATTTTGGCCAAAGGATAATTATCTTTTAATGATGCCTTGTTCAAATTTCTAAAATCCACACAGAGTCTTATTTCTCCATTTTTCTTTCTAACAGGAACTAGATTTGCAACCCAATTAGAATATCTAAGAGGGAGGATGATATGAGCATCTAACGTTTTCTTAATCTCCCTTTCTACTATTGGTAGAAGGGCTAGATTTATCCTTCTAAGTTTCTGTTGATAAGGTTTTGCTTCTAGCTTCAAAGGAATCTTATGTTGTATTAATGAAGTACCATAGGTCTTTAGATCAACATAAGTCCAAGCAAAAACGTTCTTATAATTTTGTAGTAACTTAAGATATTGAGCTTTGATCTCAGGGTCTAGAGATGCACATATTTTGATGTTTTTGATATCTTCATCAGTTCCAATGTTAATCTCTTCTATGTCATCTTCTGAAGAAATGGGCTGAGGGTTTCGGAGGACATCATTTTGATCAAACAATTTTTCTAAAGAAATGAGTCCTTTTGGAATAAAATTATTAGATAATTGAATAATGTCATGATTAGAAATTTGGGTTTTAAAATCTGAAGTATCATTTCCATCTGCATTTTCATTTATTTCAGTTCTATCTTCATCAATTTGTAGAAATTAAAAATCATTTATTACCTGCAAAAATGATTTCCAATGTTCATCATCTTCGAATATTTGCCAATTTTTCAGATTATTTGGGATAGATGACCTATATTTGACTTGTATTTGATAGAGTACATCAGTATGATCAAGAATTTTAAAAGATCTAGCAGAGACCGCTAAGGCATCTACATGAATATTCTGATCTCTAGGAATATGAGTCAAATTAAAAGCATCAAAGAAGTTTTCAACTAAATCCCATACTTCATTTCGGTAGGACCTAAGTCTAGGGTGCTTGGTCTGGAAAACATTTCTTACTTGCTTAACAATAAGTTCTGAATTAGTAAAAAAAATTAAGTTTTGAACTTTATATGCTTTTGGCTAATTACAATCCTAAAAGGAAAGCTTCATATTCAGCCACATTATTTGTAACTTCGAAGTCTAATTTACATGATTGGGTTATATTTTCTTTTTTAGGTGAAATTAAAACTACTCCAGTTCCTGCCCCATCTTTCATGCAAGAGCCATCAAAGAACAGTTTCCAAATATCAGTTTGGTTTGGTTCAGGACTTTCAACTACCTCTTCAATTTTGACTTGAGTTTTATGTTGGTTTGAAGTGAGTTGAAAACAACCAAAGTCTTGATCTATTGCATAAATTGGATGGTTCCTTGGTTGGTTAGTCTTACAAACAATATGTACAAATCTTACCTCACTATATAATCTCAATTTCTCTCCTCCATAAACAAGAATAGTAGCATATGACATATCCATCTGTAGAGTTCCCCCTAATTTGGCACAACAAGACCTAGAAAGGAGCATTCCAAACTTGGGAGGGATATCTGTGACAACAATATTAAGTACTACACTTTTTACTGGAATTTTGGCAAGGGTAACCACTAGATCAGGGCACCCTTTTAGAATCAAAGGTGTACAGGTCATGGTAGGATCTAGTTATGTCGAGTTTCAAATGGTCCATGATAGTTTTTGGCATAAGGTTGTGTGATGCTCCTGAATCAAGCATACAATTATACAACATGGAATTATTTATTTTAAGAGTTACATAGAAAGGAGGCACTATCTTATCTATCATGTTTGAACTAGGGCCAAAAACTATTGTTGGTTTTTCATCTTGCAAACTTATGACATTACCTTCAGCATCAACTGAGGTATTTTGTATCCATTTTGTGACTTGGCTTTTGTAACCAGGGTTTTTAGAAAGTTCTGACAGTGGAATTGGGATATTAACTCTCTCTAATTATTTTTCAACATTAAATGTAGTCAAAATGTTTTTACCAATTTGGATAGTATCAATTGACTAATCTAAGGGCTGAATAAGAGTTGTTTGAGTTTCAGCAGTTTTGGTATGTGGTTCAATTATTGGAGTTTCCTTAGGATGTCTCCCAGGACTAGGCCTAGGCCTAAGATCATATCTCTTGCTTAACTCTGCAATTAAAAATTTAGAGAAAGCGTGATATTTAGAGACCTGTGAAGCTTCCTAATCGTCTTGAACCTGATTCTGTTGTGAGAGGGGAATGATGATTGATTTATTAGAAGAAGAATCCATACTATTAATATCTTCAGTAATTGTATCATCACGTTGTTGGTCATCTATCAATAGAGGAGTAGGAACCTGTTGAACATTGCTAGGTCTCTGAAGAATTTGTAGTGGTGGATTTCTTTTATACTGACCTTGATTTTGGTTTTGAGGTCTAGTAACTGTTTGTTGTATTGTCATAGGTTGAGTCTCAATCTTTGAAATCCTATTTGATACGTTTCTAAGAAGAGATGTTATTTCATCTATTTTTGAATCTTCTTATTTAGTCTTAGAGGAACTAGAGGCTTCTTGAACAAATTTGAGTTTTCTTTGCGCCTTTTCTTCCTTAAGTTTTAAAGAAGTTGAGGCTGCCCAATTTGCTTCTACTTCTATAGCATGTGTTTTCATATCTCAAGAGTTCTTGAAGTTCTCTCTTTTAGCATAATAGCAAAGTCATCATCAAAATCTTTTGAAAATCTAGACTTAGCTGCTGCTACAGGGGGCTTACAATCAACAGGAATTTTGTGATAGAGTTTATTGAATCTTTTGATAAAATTTGATACTAGTTCACCGAAGTTCCTTTTAAGCTCTTCAAATTCTATGAGGAAGTAAAGAGGATCCTTTTTCACACCCCATTGATTTTTAAATATGGTTGTAAGCTCTTCCCAATTTCTAATGGAGGCTATTGGTAACTGCCTAAACCAAATCCTCACATTTCCTTCAAGTGACTATACAAACAATCTCATATAAATGTTTTCTTCTTCAATATTCATGTTGTATGCAAAGTCTAGGAAATCTTGAAGATGGTCCTCAGCTGAGGTACCAATTTCTCCATTGTACTTGGGAAGGTATTTTAAGTATCCAGCTGGGAATGCATCAAGGTTATTAGGTAAGACTAAGGCAGCATATCTAGCCTGTACAATAGGTTGGAAAGCCATGACTGCAGGTGATGTATGAGGTTGTCCAGGTGGAGTATGTGGAGTATGTGGTGTTTGTGTGGATGTAGAGGATGAAGAAGAAGAAGAGGAAGAAGATGGTGATTCAGGGGTTGATAAACTAGTTGGAGGTGAAGGAGGAGGAGATCTCCTGAAAGACTTCAAAGGAGTCTAAAGAACTAACTTTGGGACCTATAAAGGAATACCTTATTTTGTTTCAAAGAGAGGAACATATAGAGAAGGTCTCCTCAGGTTTTTCAAAAGAAGAAGCTTCAAGTCAATCAAAAAAGGAAGGAAAATGATAGGTGGTAGGGGATATGAAATCTGTGGGTTTATATTCTGGTAGATTAACACCCAAATTAGATTCAGTTTTAGGTGATCCTAGTGGTAGTGTGGGCATTGGATGAGATTCTAATGAATGAATAAGGTAGGCTGACTTAAAATCAACTCCTTTACCTAGAAGTTCAACAACCCTAGGTGATAAATGGGAGTAATTAAGATCAGATGGGATATTACTATAGCAATCAAATGATTATAATTCTTCAAACTATAGGACTGAAGAGGAAGAAGAAGATGGTTGGTGTCCCCTTTTAGAACTGGATTTTCTCATAAGCCTTTCAAGATCTGACAAAGGACTAACTATGTCAACTTCTGAACGATATCCGGTATGTTTAAGAGGTGCCAGCTTGGGAGTGTGGAGTCGCCTAAGTGAATGATTTTAACCTTTCTAAACCCTTTAATCACCTTTAAAGGAAAAGAATGAATGAATATCATTGTCCCAAGGGAAACTTAAAAGAAATTTGAATCCACGGCAGCGGCGCCAGACTGATGTTGTACCTCTGAGATAGTAGTAGGTTAGCTACCAATGTCAGAGCATCTAAAATAATTGTTTTCAGGTTTTTGGTTTTAGTTTTGGAAGACCAATGAATGAAGATAGATGTAGAATTGAAATACTTAATCCTTTGGATAATATTAATATCTTAGCAAATGGCTACTATAAAGCTTTACACAGTGATATAGATCAAATAGTGGTGAGAAGAAGACAGAAAATAATATGATTATCACAGTTTCCAGACTGTAAAACAGAACAATCATAAGTATGAAATCCTTCTAAACTACGTTCCAAAGATTCAAGGAAGTATACTTAAGCTTACAAAAGATACTGAGGATTTATTGATTAGAGGGGATTAGCTAAATAGATAGTTCATTAATCCATTCTCTTAATAGATGATCACTTCAGGAGTTTATAGGAATAAATTGAGACACAATTATTCCTACCTAGTTATCTCTATAAGTCATAAACATATGAAGAAAAACATAATGATTGATAACTTGAAAAACTTACAGGAAAACACAAACAGTGTAAAACCAAATTCAGAATCCTCTGCTTTATATTAAGGTTCCATAAATACTGAGTACACCAAGTGTCTAGAAAAGCTTCCTTCAAAGGTGCAACTAGGTTCAAAGTAGAATGAACAATCATGACTTAACAAGAAATGAACAATGAACCTTGAACCTTGAACCTATTATAACTCGAGAAGAGAGTTATTTATACAATAATGAAACTAAGAAAATATCCTAAAACTTATTAAGATTTATTCTAGGAAACAAAAGATCTTCATGCAAGAAGATAGGGGTAACTATTGAACTGCTTCTTGTTATCCCTTTAATTCAGGTTGTGCTAGCTTTGTTGTTTGATATTTTTCCCTTTAAGATGCTTGATTGTTTGTATCCTTTACACTGGTTGATTCATTCATTTGATCTTTCATCTAATAGTCTTTAAACTCTGTGAATATCCTTTGACCCTCCTGAGTAGCCTTTACTATGTTCTTTTTACCTTTACTGTGCATTTCAGGTTTTTACTGTGTTTTTCAACAGTAAATAGTTTTAGATTTTATGTTACAGGGTAAAGTGATTTGACATGATCTTCATATTTGTCTTCTAACTATATGCAATCTTTTTCTTTGTAAGCCTGGAACAAGAGTTTTTACCTGCAAGACACAAAAATTATTAAGAAAACATAGGTGACAGAGAAGGTCGTTAATGGCTCTATTGAGTTCGAAAGGATATTGGAAGGAGTCGAGAGCATATCGGAAGCTAAAGAAATGGTTTTATTGGTCGCAGAGGTTTATGGAGGTTTCGCTGTGTAAACGGGCGAAACAAAGAAAAATGGTGATTTTTACGTTTAAACGGAAAAACAATTTACTTTTTTATTTATGGTGCAAAGTGAACAGTGACCATTTTGTCGTTATGTGGGAAGTGGTTTTGGTTTTCACCGCACCGCTTATGAGGCTTGGGCAGTTTTTGGGAGGGGTCACCCGATATAGTCTGAGCCTAACATGTAGCAAGGGGAGGTCTGTGGAATACTGCTTTTTGGGGTAGGTAATGCTCAAACAGAGAGCCAACCCGAAATCACTAAGGGTCATTGGATTTGAATATACTGGATCGGATAGTGGTGGAGTGAAAGAGCAATGCGGAGGTAAGAGGAAGGAGAAACGGAGGGGCCCAACGATTAATAATGGCTGTATGGCTTTATTATGGGGTTAAAAACTAAGATTAGCGAGGTTTTATGGTTATATAGAGGTTTTAGGTTGGTTCTCCATTTAAATCATAAAAACAGTTTAACAAAGAAATCCTTCACAAAAAACAGTATGGTGAACTTGAAATAATATGAATTCGAACGGATAAATGATGTCGGGTCCAAATTCATCACATATCGCAATCACAGTTTAGCGAAGAAAGGCCCATTGCAAAGGAATGAGATTGGGGCTGAACAAGAAGTGGAAAATAAATAATGGATAATATTGCATTGGGTCTGGGTTCCCATCACATATCGGAGATCGCAATGACAGAGGGTATATGTTCCAGTCGGGACTTGCGATGAAGGGCGGATGCGAAATGGCAATGAATTATGAATATATTTGCATCGGATCCGGGTCCATGGTGCATCGCATATCATAATGCTGATGAGAGTGCATGCACGTTGAAAAGCTTGTGATCCACCGATATGCGATTTTTTATTGAATACATAGTTTTATAATAAAACTAATGTTTTCAGGATATTTAATAAAGGGAGTTAATAATATATGGGAAAGGGAACTTTTAGGGGTTTAATACTATAAGTTAGCATTAATATGAAACATGAGTGGAAATGGGAAATACACTAAGTATAATGCTTTTTCATGATTTATTTGCTTTTCACATATATACATCAATACTTAGACTAAACATATTTTTGTGGGTTTTTTGGGTAAAAGGGGATTTAACATAGGGCTTTCACTTTTCCTAGGACAGATTTTAACATTAGGAAAAAGGGTTTTTTATGGAAAATGAATGAATATGAACTGTATGAAGGTGGGAAGGGGAAATTAGTAAATATAGGGATGAATGAGGATGAGGGAAGTTAATTAATTGATCTTGTAGACCTTCATTTGTTTTGTGTAATTGCATCATGGACATAGAAACATATGGTAAAACATGATAAATGTACATTTTGTCCAATGAATTATCATACTTCTGCAACCTTTCTTATACTTACCCTTTGCTTATCCTATCATTTTTTTCTTCACTTAATGGGTGCATTTAAGCTAGCAAACCATTTTCCTTTCTTTTTAAAACAAACTATCTAATTCTAGCCTTATAACATCTAAGGGCTCAGATTAAACTGATGAGCACCTTATTATTCTCTACCTAACCACTGATCTTCCAAGATTAAACAGTTTGGCCAGATATTTATTCTCTAATTATAACATCAAATTTAAAGCATGAAGCAGTCAAGATTAAACTATTTGACTATCATGGGTTGTGGCATTTATGACAAGCTGCACACAACCATTATTTTGCAGAAAAAATAGTAGTGGCATTTAGACTTGCTCACTTTCAGAGTTTATTTGTTTTCTTTTCTTTCTAACCTAACATTTTCGTTTTGTCTTGATTTTTTTAGGACATATGAGCTAACATTTTCTTTGATATGGACATCATCACCAAGATATTTTCAAAAACATTTTATTCAATATTGTTATGTGCATATCCTAACTTAACATTTTTTCATAATAATTTTTTTTATTTTTTTGACTAATTTATTCTATCTTATCAAAACCAAAAAATGCTACAACAATACCATTTCAAATTTCATTGCCAAGAGTGTAATTCTTTTGGCATGGGAGTGCATATTTGTTCTGACTATGATCATTAGCAAATATGATTAATTGTTATTCCAACAGACTTGGATTTCAATGTATTACATTTCCTTTATGAAAACGACTATGATGTTTTGCATAAAATGGTGTTATATTTAGGTTGGAATGATCATTAAAGCACAGTCAACTAAGTACAGAGCCTCCTAATGTGGATTTATTTGAGGCACACAAACCTTGAGTTTAACCCTACGAAATAGATCAAATTTGGCATATTGTTGCACCAAAAAAAAAAAACTTATGTGCAAAATTGATGTTAATTATGAGTAAAAAAATATGCTCGAATCTAAATCATTCGATTTGGCCTTGTAATGAATGTTGGACGTGCATTTTTGTGAAGTAGGTTAAAATTGCCTTGCTTCACTAAAATGCATGACAAGGCTTCATTTATTGACAACTCTCAATCATTAAAATTGTAGATTGTTTATTTAAATATTTTACACACTTTTGAATTATTATATGTTTACTTTGATCCTTAAATATATCTGCTTCAGATTTCATACAACGTTCCAAGTTTTTCTTCATCTTGCATTAAATGTGAAAGTTGTGTATAGGTTTTGCTTCAACTTGTTGTTGGGCGGAACAATTTTCCTTTTAATTTCAGAGCAATAATTCCAACTCTTCACATTAATTGTTAGTCTCGGTCAGTTTTTATATTGTAGAGATGTTACGCAAAATATATGCAATGGAAAATGATTAATTGTGCTAATGAATATCAAACTCAATCATTGTAATCACACTCTCGGCAATTCAACACTCTGGTTGTTACACTCTCAAACCTTGTTCACACTCTCAATAAATAAACACACATTGTTGGGATTATGGATAATCTGTTGTCCTTCATGGAAATCTACTTGATAAAGATGTCAAAAGAATGGTAACAGGATGTTTATATAGAGTGATACAAATGCTACAGATATGATGACCAAAGAAATAGTAGTTTAGGAACATATGGATATCAAAGGTGACAGTTTGAGAAAGTATACGAGAGTCCTATGAAGAAATCTCATGTACATACACAAGTCTTATTAGTGGAAGTCGCATAAAAAATCTGCACCATGGTAATTTAAATACCATGGATCTTTACCATGGTATTAGCCCATATTAATGTAGAGACAACGGTTATATGATCTCATCAAATAAAACCAGCGACATTACCAATGGATTTGCCTAAGGTATTTGTTGCGGGATTTTATCCCCTAAGGCTCTTGGGTGGAACCCTAGCACACTGAAAGTTGTCTAAATCAAGAAACATGCACACACATAGCCATTATGCTAGAAAAAGCTATTTCTAAGGTGAGAAGGACGTACCTCAGGTCCTACGTTTGGGTAGTTCCTCAAGGGTGCAAACCCTTCTTCATGTCCCTTCTGCTCCTTTGCCCTATAAAAACAACAATTCCAAGGAATGTAGCAGTATATGGACAAAGATTTTATGTGAAAATCATCTTTATGTTATACAAGAAAGGAGTTAGTTATAAACTTTTAGACATCCTTTCATACATGAAATTCAAACATGAACATCATTAACATAAAGAAAGAAGCATATCGGGAACAAGACGTGTTTCTTTATTAGACAAATAGAATAGTACAAAAAAGAGCAATATCACCTGAACCATTTCTGCAGGCTCAAAGCTCAGCCTCCTTCTGGATCCGTCCCGCCTCAAGCCTCTAGTAGGTCTCCTTCCAATACCCACTCCAAGATGTCATAACTAAAGGATGAACATCAAATCACAAGGAAACAAGGGTTTCCTGTACAAAATGGGGGAAGTGCAGAAGGCACAAGGGTCTTTAGACCTGATCAGGGGGAAATCTCAGTATAATAACCTTTCTCTATACTCTCTCCTCCTCTAGGCCTTCCCTTTGGTGTCATTTTATACCAATTCCAAAGTAGTTTTTTAGTTAGGAATTGGTTGGGGACAGTTGAGGCCACGGGCACTAACAGGTGATCAGCAGGTAAAACCCGCGATCTCCACCCAAAAATAAGGAGTTTTATAATTTTTTAAGTGTTTTAATACATATACGCGGGTTGGGTATATATGAACCCATGTACACACGCATTTAACTCAGGGCAATGTCGCGTATAGGGAATAAAACACTGTTTTTTAGATTTTGGACCAGGTCTGCAAGGAGGGGTTGCCCTAGGCCATGAGTGCAGCATGACAAACCATAATAGTGAGATTTGGAGCTATAACAACTACCCACAAAACAAAAGCGAGGATAATCCGAGAACCAACACAGGCAAAGATCCTGAGGGATTCACCAAGATGGGAAGCAGAGGGAAAGGAGGGGGAAGAAAGTACCAAAAGGAACCTAGTGAGAACAAGCTACCAAGTCGCAACAGTTTTGAGATTTTAGAAGAAGAAGAAGAAAGGAACATTGGAAAGGATAATGCACTAGAGTCAATCCCACAGAGAAGGAAAAAGAGGACAGTATGGAAATCATACATGAAAACAGCGAACAAAGGGAGAATATACCAGCAATATGGAACTTAGCAGGGACTAGGAGATGACCCCAAGTGAAGTTGGGACAGAGGACCATGAACTACAAGAGATTCTTGGGAGGGAGAATCTTGAACTAGAGAAATTATTAGACTAGGGAGCCAACAAAGGGATTGAATCTATGCCACAAGAGGAGTTCAACAGAGTACAACAACTCTTCCTCTAGAGATCTCAGATGAAGACTACTGGAGTCAAAAGGAGCCATGATAGCCAGGAGAATAGAGGGGCTAAATCAATGGAGGAAGCATTAGGACACTCGAATAAGAACCCAGGAAAGAAAAGAGGAAGGAAGAGACAGAATGAGCTGCTAATAGAGTGTGGGAAAATCATGCTCAACTCAGGCAAGATGAAATATCTGACCAGTTACTCATTTAGAAAGTCATCATTATGAATCTCACAACCTGGAATATTAGGGTTCTAGGAAGTAAAAGAAAACAAAGAAATCTCAGCAACAAAATAAAAGAAGAAAACCCAGACATGGTATTTATACAGGAAACAAAATGTTCAATAGACAATGTCAAAGAGATACATAGCAAATGGCTTAATAAATATGAGCACCTAGAAGTCAAATCCAATAATACAGCGGGTGGGACTATTACTTTTTGGAATCCGTAGAAATTTGTAATTATGGATGTTGAAGCATCTAGGAACTACCTTTCAATGATTATCCAACCTTTGGATGACAAGGAAATCTACATGATCAAAAATGTCTATGGTCCTAAAAAACCTAAAGATAAGATGAGGCTTCTCACTTCACTATAGGAACTAAGAGAGAGACACCCAGTAATGCCCTGGATTCTGGGAGGAGACTTCAACATGATCAGATCGCTTACAAAAAAAAAAAAAAAAGGAGGAACGAGAACACTAAGAAGAGACTCCATTGCATTCCAGAACTTCCTAAGCAACATGAGGCTAGTGGACATGGAAACAACAAATGGTACCTTCACATGGAACAATAAGAGGGGAGTAGCTTCCCAAGTTGCCTTGAAACTAGATAGATTCATCATCTCGAAGGACCTCTTTCTCTCTGGCCTTAACTTGAACGCTTTTATCCTTCGTTTTGGAGGATCAGATCACTGGTCTATTCAGCTAGAAGCTGCATTTATTGGCACTCCGAGGAATAGACCTTTCAGGTTCAAAAATGTTTGGCTTACTCACCCTGACTTCATAACCAATATTGGTAAATGGTGGATGGAAGACTTGCCCATTTAATGCACAAAAATGTTCCTTCTGCAACAAAGAATCAAACACTTCAAGTTCAGACTTAAAGAATGGAGCAAAAATGAGTTGGCAATATTTTTAAAGCCAAAAGAGAAGTGGAACAAAAATTACAGAAAATTAACCAAATTCTCATCAAGGAAGGCTTCACCGAGGATAGGAAAATGCAAGCTGACTCTCTCCAACAGGAATGGGACAACATATGTTAGTAGGAAGAAATCTTTTGGAGGTAGAAATCAAGAGTGCAATGGCCTAAAGAAGGGGAAGAAATACAAGGTTTTTCCACAACTCTACCATGGAACATGGGGCTCATGATCGAATTACAAAACTCAGAGGTTCTCAAGGGAAAGAGCTAAGCACGCACAAATATATGGAATCCATTCTCGTACAACATTTTCAAAATATTGTAGAGGAGCCTATCTTAGATAGATCTCTATTTATTAAAAGCTTCACTCAGCACATTGCAAAACTAGTGACCACGGAAGACAATTATAATCTCAACAGGCTAGTGACAGAAGAGGAGGTCAACGAAGTAATCAAAGATATGCACAACGGGAAAGCTCCAGGCCCGGATGGTTTTAATGTAGACTTCTTCAAGGCAGGTTGAGAAATAGTCAAAAATGACATACTTGAGGTGTGGAGGATTCGAGAAATTCTAAAACAATTCTAAAAGCGCTAAATAACTTCTTCATAGCCCTAATTCCTAAGCATGAAAAAGCTATGACACTAGATCGATTCAGGCCTATAGCTCTTTGTAATGTAGTATACAAAATCATCTCTAAAGTAATTGCAAACAGACTCAAGCCCCTTCTTCCAACTCTTGTGTCTGAGGAGCAAACTGGATATGTGGAAGGAAGGAAAATTCTCAATAACATCATTCAAGCTCACAAAATAGTGCACTCTCTCAAGAATAATAATAAAGCAGGAATGATCATACAGCTTGACCTAGCGAAAGCATAGGATAAGCTAAGTTGGTCATACATCAAGGAAGTTCTAAAAGCACATGGCTTCGACCATAATTGGATAAGATGGGTTATGGCTTTGGTTACAGTTGCTAGCTTTTTAATCCTTCTCAATGGTTCTCCATCCAGATCCTTTTGGCCTTCAAGGGGTCTTAGGCAAGGAGATCCGCTCTCCCCCCTTCTCTTTATCCTTATGATGGAAGGATTAGGAAAAGCGATCAATTCAGCCAAGGTGGGAGGAAGAATACAAGGTCTCAAGCTAACCCAGAACAAAGACTCAATGACTCATAAACAATTTGTAGATGACACCATGCTACAGGGTACACCCACGGTCAAAGAAGCCAAAGCTTTCAAACAATTTCTACAAGATTTCACTATGGCAGTCGGTACAGAGGTAAGCCTCACAAAATTAAAAGTCTTCTTTTTCAACACTAATATTGTTATTCAGAAAAATCTCTCCAGAATTTTGAGCTTTCAGAGAGATCATCTTCCCTCCAAATATATGGGAATACCTCTCACTGACAAACCTCTGATCAAGGAAGTTTGGGAGCTAGTGACTAATAAACTGAAGGACAAAGTCAGCAAATGGACAAGTAGATCTTTGAATCTAGCAGGTAGGCTAGTTCTCACAAAGGTGGTCCTGCAAACCATTCCAATCTACATGTTTTCGGCTCTGCCTATCCTAAAAGGAGTATTACAACAAATCAGAAACATTTAAAAAGATTTTCTTTGGGGAAAAGGGGAAGAAAAAAAGAAATGGGCTCTGGTAGCTTGGGAAAAACTATGTAAACCCGAAACTCATGGGGGTTTGGGTCTCCATGACCCGGAAACTCTCAACAAAGTTTTGGGGGTAAAAATGTGGTGGATATGGATAAAGGAAATGAGAAACCCATGGGCCAAGCTCTAGAAATAGAAATATGAAAAGGACTGGCAAGAATGGGACCATATTTGAATGACCGGACATCTCAGGGGCTCCCATATTTGGAAAATTGCTTGGGAGAATAGAGCCTTAGTTCAGAAACATAGTTTCTGGGAGATTGGAAATGGGAATCTAGCCTGATTTTGGGAGGATAACTGGCAGCAGGAACCCAACTTATGCAAAGAAGGACTTGATATTCTCAAAGATGATATTGTCAACAAAGGGCTACAAAAGGTCAGTGACTATTGGGATTAGACAAGGAACAATAGTAAATGGAGAACATGGAAAGTACCAGTTTACAGTGAAGAGACTGCTTTCAAGGCCCAGATTGAAGCTCTTGCATCAATCCTGGAAAAGAGGAAAATTTTAATCTCAACTTCCACAGACCAACTTAGATGGGCAAGAAACAGTGAGGGAAACTTCAACCTCAAAGAAGCCAAAGGAATTTCCACTGGACATAACTTTTCAAACCCTGATAGAATATGGAAGGACCTATGGTAGAACCCTCACTGGATGAAAATCAAACTGTTTGTGTGGATGGTGCAACACAAAAATATTCTGACTTGGAAAAATCTTAGAAAGAAAGGTTTTGCTGAACCATCTAATTGTCAGTTATGTGGTTTTCATGAAGAAACAATGGATCACCTTCTCAACCTCTGCACATTCACCTCAACCTTATGGAACTAGTTTGCCTCTATCTTCTGGCAAACTGATAGGGATGAAAACGACATCTTTAAAACTTTAAAGAATTGGAGGAAAAAACTATCTGAAAATGAGACAGTCAGCATAGCTTGGACTCTGATTCCAAGTTTTTTGATCTGGAATGTTTGGAGAGAATGCAACAACAAAATTTTCAATGATAAATCTGGCCCAACCCAAAACATAATAGCTCAGCTCTTAAAATAGCTCAAAGAAACTATAAACACCCTTCAGAAGCGACCTCCTGAGAATCCTCCATCTCACCAAGAGGCTCGCATTCTTTTGCTTTTGGGCCTCCAGAAGCTTGTCCCCCAGGGCACAATCAAGATTGCAACACACTCGACAGTGGGGCAATATTACTGGCAACCACCCCCCTTGGCTTCTTGAAATTCAATACAGATGGAGCCTCAAAAGGAAACCAAGCGGCTGCGAGGTACGGTGGAGCTATAAGAGATGACAAGGGGAATATAATAGTAATCTTTCATAGTCATTTAGGGAATGCCACAAACAATATGGCGGAACTAATGGCCATAGAGCATTGCTTATAGATTTTGAGAGATCTCAATATGAATAATGCTATCATAGAGGTAGACTCTGAATTAATAATAAATTCTATAAAAAAAATAGCAAATGGCACAGCACCAGAGAAAGTCTTGAACCATTGGTAACTTTTGCAGGTCTATCATCATATTCAATGACATCTAAGAATCCTGAGAACCCTAAGTTTTGTTCATGTGCGCACAAACACCAACAGATTAGCGGATCAGCTGGCGAATGAGGGGGTGCTCTGTAAAAAAGATAACAGTAGATGCAAGTGGGAGCTAGCACCCACAGGGAAATTGCGTGAGGAATGCCACAGTCTGGCAAGTGCAGACAGTGAACATTATCACAACATGAAGGAGAAGCAACAATTTGGGAATTAAGTTGATGGAGGACAAAGGTTTTTCAAGCAAAAGACCTCAGAATCAACCCAAGTGGATCTTTCAGATGGACGGAAGGAAGCAGAGAAAAAGCGGTTTTCTTTTTCAAGGAAAACAGAGTTTTAGTGGTTTAGGGGTTTATCGGGCATCCCCAAGCTCATAAGTGGTATTTCATGGTTTTCCCCCGATGCCACTCATCAATTACCACATGGCGGTGGGAGGAGAGAGAAAACCACATATATTGGGCAGGTTTTCCTCGTGCTTCTTTGCCGCTCGATATTCTCCTCTACCGTCAGATCCTGCTTGGGAAGATCTACGGCCACACTTCATCGAGCTAGTTGATGGTGTTATTCTTTGAGCTAATCACAATCTTGGTGATGTCTCGCCCGCTTCTCATGGGTTTCGGAAGTTAAAGTTGCTCGGGATATCCCTGGGCGGACCCGTTTGAACTCTTGAGATGGTATTAATACCCTTTCAGGTCCGTTGAGTTTGTTAAAAGGTGTGCTAGTTGAGATCCTGATTTAACCCCTCGACCGTGTGTTCCTCAAAATCAGAACCTACAGTCATAGGTGGTTATAGAGTTTTGTGGGCCCTTGGCCCAATTTTTTAAGCTTGGTGGGGACTGGTTGTTCCTGTAGGCCTCAATGTCGTGATTTGTAACATATATTTGTAACTTTTTAGTTAATGAATGAGAAGAAAACACTCTTTCTTTACCAAAAAAAAAATAATAACTATTGTCAAAAAAAATATGAAAAATTGTCTAGATGTTTAGTTGTGGAGTGTTTGACTCATCATTCCACCCATTATATTCCACCCATTATGAAGGATGAGAAAAAAAAACACATAATGGAGTGTTTCTGGTATTGGTGGAATGTACACTCAAAAAGTCAGACAAAATAAACATCTACACAATTTTTTCTATTTTTTTAACACTATAAACAAATGTAGAAATTTCCTCTCAATATATATATATATTTCAACTTAAAAATATTAAACATTTATTAAGATATAACTTTCCCTGGAAAAAGGTTCATAACGAATTCTTTTAAAAACTATTTATAATTATGATCAATTTAACTCTTTTTATACTTAATAATTTCACCCAAAAAAAATATAAATATTATACGTGAAAAATATTATTAAATTTAATCAACCAAAATTTATATAAATCACTTCAACCAATCCATTAACGTCTTTTAGAATCTACAATCCACCTAAAATAGGACATAAATCACTATATCATGCAAATATTTAGAATCTACAATCCACCTGGACCACTATATCACTGCAAATAAAACATCTTTGTGACGGTGGACTTTTGTCCCATTAATCCCAGCTGATTTATGGAATTCTCATTGAATAATTTTTGCGAGGACATTGTGAGTCCCTTCTACCCGACTTTAGTTGGTGAAGGAATCTTTCTACGATATAATTTCCTTTTTATTATTATTTTAAATAATGTAAATGGCTCTTCATCACTATTTTAAATAGCAGTTGACCTTTTTATTTCAAATGATGTAACTGGCTTTTCACCAATATTTTAAATCGTAGTATAACACATATCTTAAATAAATAGCACTTAGACTATTTTAATTTCAAATCATGTAACTGGCTTCTCACCAATCTTTTAAATCGCAGTTGACTTTTTTTATTGCAAATGATATAACTAGCTTTTCACCAATATTCTAAATCGTAGTAAAGCAAAAGAGAAGTTATTAATAAGCAAACCAATCCATCTCTGGATTGAAAATGAAATATTATGTTATATGCGTTATAATTGAAAGTCAATTATGGATTATTTGAAATTCTAAATTTTTATTTCTAAATCATTTTTCTAGCCTAGTATTTTATTTTTCATCTATTTTTATATTTTACTGCATCTTAATATTTTTTTCTTTAGATTTAACTTTTTTAATCATTTTTATTTCTTTTAGGTAGCTTGATCATTTTGAAGAACACCTCACTTCTAAATTCTTCTAACTTTTTTTACTAACTCACAAAACTGATGAAAAATGTCATAAAATTATAGAAAATAGACCCATTTTTCTTTACTTAGATATTTTTAAATAAATTTGATAAGCAGAAAAATATTACACCAAATAAGGATCACTCAATGGCCAGCCCTAATTAACCCTACTCTTATATGTCGTGGTTATATTTACCAATATGTAGCCAAATTGCATCTAAAAAATAATTTGGAACTAATTATAAAATAAATTCAATTAAAACATATATCTAATCTATCAGCTAAACTAACATAGATAAATAAAACTTAACTAATACTAATTATGTTTACATATCCTAATTAGAAGACTACCCATTAATATCAAATTATTACTATACACATAATAAGTTTGTTTTCATATCCTAATTAGAAGTAGCTACCCACTAATATCAAACACATAATACATATTTTAT